>JANTPZ010012971.1:0-17582 GCA_025593235.1 Vachellia pachyceras
CGAACGGTGGAGATCGATTTGATCCTACGGCTTATATTTTACATCTAGAAACTTCTATACAAATCTAGAAATATCTTACACGTTCTATATCTTTCTACACTATTTTGGAATATACTCTAAGCTTCTAGAACTCTCCATAAGTTTCCACATCCTTCCAAAAGCTTCCACAACGTTCCAGAGCCTTCCAAGGGCTTCCACAACATTCCAGAACTTTCCAAAGGTTTCCATAACATTCCAGAATCTTCCAGAGGCTTCCACAACATTCTAGAACCTTCTAGAATGATATTCCGGAATCTTCCAGAACATTCCGGAAAGAGAGTTGTTGATTATTTAATAGTTTACTCAAGAGGTAAATACAATCTTCATGAATTTTATACAATTATTGTCTCTTAATTTGGATTTAGAATTTTAGATGATTATATGACATTTTATATGACTTTGGATATCTTAGGTGTTTGATCTTGCTGAATCATTTCCGAAAGAGAATCTTGGCTAAATCTGTGAGCGTTGGAATGAATATTTTCTTGAACTTCTAGAGAAATAGTGAGCTCACATTATTGTTGGTGTATGCAAGTGATAGGGTATCGATGGAACCACAGTATTTTTTTTCCTGTAAACATTTAAGTTCTGTCTTGCTTCTTTTTCCTTTTTGGTAATGCTATTTAGTATGATAAATATTCATGATTTTATGCTCGATTTTGAACTTTTGGGAGTAATTTCAAACAAAAACTAATCTGCATATCTTTCATTCATGAAATTACAAGATGATGTGAATCACTAATAGCAATGTTTAGCTTTCTACTTGTGCACATGAAGGATTATACGGCTGGAACATTAATAACTGCCTTTTGGAATATATGAATCAAATTGTTGCGATAATATCTAGCTACTGGTTGATAGTCCTACATGTGTGGGTATGGGGAACAAATAATGTAAATATTTAAAAAAAAAGATATTTAGACCGCATACGGTCACATGCGGTTTAAAAAGCATATCCATATTTAAATTGTATAGGGAAGACTTTTTAGCTAAGCCCAATAAATATTTTTAGACCTAATTTTTTTATTTAGACCGTATGTACATGCAATCTAAAAGTATATACTTTTTAAATCTGTCTTATTTAAATCGTATGTTTGTAAGGTTTAAAATGTATTTTTTTGTGTGGTTTAAAGGCATTTTTCCACTGGTGTAACTTAATTAGTTAAATGAGAGTTGAGAGAATCTGATAGTAGTAAACATTGTGTTTCCAAAATATCTCTAGCCAACTCTTGTATTTCATCAATTTTTCTCACCTCAATCATTAAGTTTTTCGACTACTTACCCGTTTGGTACATTTTCTCCTCTATTCAAATATTTTTCTTTTCTTTTCTACGGAACAACTGGTGGAGAAAACGAAGGGGTAGACTTTTATATTATGGACACAAATTTCCCTCATTTATTAGATAACGAAGTATATGATCAGTGGACAAGGGAGGAGAGTGTCAAGGCTCAAGCACATGACGAAGGAGATATGAGAGGATAAGGGAGGAAAATGTCAAGGCTCAAGCATGTGCTGACCACAAGTAAGGACACCAGGGATAATGAAATTTTTATCCCTTAAATTAATCACAATTGTTAATTTAGTCTCTAAATGTTAATTTTTATAAATTAACATGCCTAAAAGTTTATAAACATAAACATACTTGGTTAGGGAGTGTTTGCTGTTCAAGGGGTTTTCACTATCATTTACTAAATTGGTTGGGAGGAAGGGGAGGAAAATGAGAAGTTTTAATGATTTTTGTTTTGGTTTAGGGGAGGGAAGCTAATTACAATAATGCTTAGGCCTTTTTCTACCATATATATATATATATATATCTCTTCTTTTCTACCTCCCGCATCCCTCATTTTTAATGCTTCTTTTTTAAATGGTATTTTGTAATTTATTTAAGCTTTATAAATATCATTTTCCCTTTCCTAAAAGGGGGGAAAAAAGATAACGTCAATTAATATAATACATGAGGACAAAGAAGAATATAATATCCAAGCGAAAGTAACAGTTTAAAATTAAAGGGCTCAAGAAATGGATTCCCAAATAAATGACAGACAGGAAGCAGTCGGTTTCTTTTGATTGAATGTCAAAAGCTAGCAATAAACGGAAAAATAAACTGAGGAAAAGGAGAATCATATATATGTAAAAGAGCGCCCATACACACACACATACAGCAGGGGGCGCTGAAAGGCATGGTGAAGAGGAGGAGGAGGAGGGAGGGATTTGCCGAACTAGGCACCAAATGTGAACAGAAAGAAAAGACTTGGCGTCATGCCTCTGGATGGCTTGTTTGCAGCAACTCTTGGTAAAGCCCGGCACAGATGCCGCTGAACCTCTCCATGGCCTCCAATATCTGCTGCAACCTTCCTTCTAAACTACTACTAGTGCTGCTGCTTGCATTACCCTCTTCATCCACGCTGTCCCTATTCACTTCCCTGAATGCTCCCTCCATTTGCCGCTCTACCGCCTCCATTTGCTTTTGCAGCCTCTGCTCACGATCTCTCTCTCCATCAATACCATTCCCCTCAACGTCCTTACCAAGCACCATCTCCAACCTCTCTTGCTCCCATATCTTAAGCACGCTCCTGTTAAACACATACATGCGCTCTAAAACTTCCTTCTCACACATCCTCTCCATCGCTTGGGACCATCGATTGCATATTACAAATACGCGAGGGGCTCCCATTCTTCCGGGGGACGGCCCTCCCGTTCCCTCCGGCTCATGCGCCAGACATTTCAGAAGCCAATTATTCAGTTCTCTCACATACCTCTTCTGCGCACTTATCCAGCTGCAGAATTGCAGTGTCCAGTTGATCACCTCTTGCTCCACTTGCCTGTCCGCTTCTCCATTGGTCTTCCTCGATCCCATCCAACCAACGAGTCCCGCTTCTCTTATTGCTTCACACTGACTTTGGTGGCACTCAAGCATGCATTTCCACATTCTTGTTAGCCTAAAAAGAAAAAAACACGCATCCACAACCCTTCAGAGAAAGCAAAACAACTATGCATAGAAAAAAAATTCAGCCAGCGAGAAATAATAAAGACATATAATTCGTGAGCTGTACAAATAACAGAATTGCAAGTTCTTAACTTCACGTACCCCTCGATCAGTTCATTCATTCGGGGCCACAGCTCTTCATCCCTTATCTTATTTATCCTTGCAGAAATCAGATCAACAACCTGAATGGCCATTCTCATTTTTGTGTATAGATTCTTAATTGAGGTTTGAGCTGTATCGACTTTGTCAAAATCGGCACCCCTCTCATCCAAACGCTTCAGCATACGACACTTTCGATCATGCAGGACTCGTATCTTTTCCTCTGCCTACAACATAGGAATGAATAAATTCTAATGATTAGCAAGACAGTGTTTACGGCCAAAAAAGTAATTAATTAAATAGACCACCAAGAAATAATAGATAGACTATTTAAAGAGAAACGAGATGCTTGTACATTTACCTAGTCACCGATTAAATGCATACTCTGGAAGAAACATTTGGCACTGGTGAAAATATCATGAGAAAATTTAAAAACAAAGGTATATATACCTTTACTTCCTTGTAGAGTTTCTTCTCCCAGAGATGAAGTTTCTGCAATGTAGAAGAAAGATTGCGTGACCTCGTCAACAGATCTCCATCAAGTTCCAAGCTCTTGGGACCAATATTCTTGTACACTTTGGAGATTGGGAGTCGTGACACCGTTAACGAGAATGGGAGAGAAACTAATTTTAACATCTTGGAAAAGGCTGATTCATACGGATTGATACGAATTCAAAGTTTAGGGGCAAGCATAATAATTTGAAGTCAGCATGAAAGACCAAGTTCATCAAGTCATTGACCCTGTAACTTAATGCATGCAATATACGATCGAAGAACTTGTAGTGCTCAGCACAAATAGGTGAAAGGCACGCAGAAAAGAAGGAAAGCCCCCGATGGGATAATACACTGATCAAGATAACAATTAATGGATAGTGGAGGAAATAATAATATCTAAGAGAACTAGGAAGAAAATTAAAAAAAAAGCGGGCTTGCACTAGAAAATGTAGATGACTTACTTTGATAAGCTCCATGTTTTCGACAATATGGAAGCGTTCCCATGTCAATTATACAAGCCATTTCCATAGCAGCCTCGGAAGCCCTTCGGAACTGAACCTCAATCTTACTGGCTACCTCAAAAGCATTCCCGAAACTCTCATCATGATCATCATCCGCATGGACTTCATGTTCCTGTTCCGCGTTGTCATCATCATTCCCCATTGAACCAATCGGCATAGTTTGGCTGAGCGATGCCTCTGTAAGGTCAGGTTGGTTGTCTTGTGTCCCAGATCCATCATCTGCGTCGCTTTGATCCCCCTGCACTGCCTCGTCATCATCTTCCAAATCAGGAATTCCCTCCTCCTCTCTAATTTCCTTCAAGTAGTCCTGACTCGTCGTGTGTTGAGAATAATATTGTCCGTTTTGATCATGATAAGAGTTGGCAAGATCCCAACGTGAATAAGTCCTTGGAGGTGGCTGAGATGAAGAAGCAACAACCGACGACCTTGGCCCGTACGAAGGGACTGAACTATACCCGCTACTCCGGCCGCCAAAGAAGTAGTGAGAAGGATTATGATCGGGATGAAAGAATGACGAGGGGTTAAAGGGACAATATCCGCCCATGTGAACATCTTGGGGACTGGTAGGCATCTGCTCATACGCCTGGGAAGGGGTGGCATTATGCTTCATATATGCAGCAGCTGGAAATGAAATGAGACCTTGGGGATAGGCTAGGTCAGTATAATTAGTGAAAGGGGGAGGGTCGAAATGAACGGAATCAGAGGGAAGCGGCGACAAGGGAGAAGGAGAGCTGAGATCGAGCTGTTGGAGGGAGAGAGCAAGAGATTGTAGGGAGTTGATGTAGGAGAGGTGGGAAGCAGAGAGAGCGTAGCAGTGACGAATAGTTTCATCGAGAAGGGCACAGCGTTGTCGGCAAAGGGAGACGGCGGGCAGATCATTGAGGCTGGAGGTGGCGCAGCCCATGAGGGATAAGCAAGTATGTGGATGGGAGGGGAATGCTGAATTGATGATGATATAGCCACACACACCGATACCCCTATTGGGAGTGAGGGAGGGAATCTATGCCAGCTCGGAGCTGGCCGTCTCTGACTGTAACTGAATGGGAGTGAGCAAGCTCAAATTGGGGTGTAGAAGATCCCAGTGATCCGGCAGTAAGCATGTCATATGGAAAGAATGCATGCATGTATGTTTATAATCTCTCTCTTCTGTGACGATAATACCAATGAACTAAAAGAGAAAAATGCTTCTGGAATGGATATGGAAGTTTGGGCACCACCTCATGTTTTGTCGTCCCAGTCAGTCGTCGAATCTACACCTCCCTGTAAGTAAAGTGTGAGCTAATAAAACCCAACAATCATCATTACACTTCCATACTCTATTCATTACCATATTGTAATAGCATATTTTATTGTCTCAAGGAAGTGTTGGATACCATATTTGTATAAAAATGAATCATTAAGCTCTGCCCTGTCACGTGTTTTGACCTAGGTAACAAGGTATTGTACGCTTTACAGGGACCTCTAAGAAAATATCAGACTAATTCATTCCTAAAAGGGAAATAGAATCTCAAGGATCAAAGAATTTATGGGAGAGGAAATGAATGAACGAAAAAGAATGGAAAGGAAGATAAAGGAAAATTTTTTGACATGGGATGTTTTGTACGCATTAGATTGAAAAATAATTTAATAGAAAAATTTTATTTTATTGGGTTAAATGACCAAATTACCCTTAATTATTTTCAGTAATTCATTCTAATGCCTTATGTAATTATCCAAATATAATCTTTATCTTCTAAACATTTGAATGATGCTTCTAAGATAGGTATTAAAATTTATATATGTGTTCCAATGAACACCTGCTCTCATTCAAATGAAAACATGCTATCATTCCAATGAAATCTTCTTTTATACATTGTTTTCAACAGCTCATCTAAATGTGTTCTTTCCCATTCAAAAGAAAAGCTCAACTTTTGAATATTTAAATAAAAACTCAAGATAAATATTAAAATTTAGTATAGTCATTCAAATGATCTTATTTACTCATATATTATTTTCAACAATAAGCATGATTATTATATATTATTCGAATACAGATTTCTGGCATCCGAATATACAACAGTTTCTTATGTATTATGTATGGCTAGAAGCTTCTCGCTTTCTCCGTAAACAAAGTCATCTCCTTTCGAACCCGAGGCTCCTCTAGTTCTCAACGCTCCAACAAATTGAATGTGAAGAAGGAGGGTTAGCATATGATTTGAATTGCTCCAAGAAAACCCACAGTTTATGAGCAGAGTTGTTGCCATGTCCGCGATGAGTTGGATGAGTAGAGATTAAGGACGCAGAAGAACCAGAATAATTATCAGCAAAGAGGAAGAATGATGTAGACCCAAGACCCCCAAGGCTAGAACTGTGGACATGCTCTTCTTGTGCTTGGGAAGCCTGATTCCTTGTTCGCTTATGAGGTAAATTATGTTTGACCAGAAGCTTCTCGTAGATACCTGATGGTTATAACATGTTTAAATACTTGTCCCTTTTAACCATCACATACTCATCACTTGTTCCTGGTCAAAGCCATTTACTTTCTATATAGTTTCACATAATTTACCATATGCATGTCATAGGTAACTTATGATTATACACTATTTAATAACTTTTTATGGTAACTTACGATTATACAATATTTAATAACTTTTTATCTTAACTGTCATGTACTCATAAGTTACATATCGTTAAAGCTACTTATTTCATATGAACAATATACATCATTAACCACAAGCTAGTTTATAAATAGATCATGGTTACACAACATTCAAATACTTTTTATCTTAACCGTGAACAACCCATTGCTTACATTTGGTTAAAACTACTTAGAGCTACATTGTCCACCACAAACACAAAAAAGTTGCAGCAAAACAATAAGCACTTCAATTTAAGAATGAAGATGGGTATTGAGAAGGTCGACAAAATAAATAGAATGGACTTAAAGAACTAAAACCTCGATGCACCTCATAGATGGACAATCACAACCTTTTCCCTTTGTTCCTCTCTTCTCCAGCAGTGCAATGAGCTGCTTGCTTGCTTTCTAGAATCACAGTCAACATGGGATGGATGGATCTTTATTTGCAATAATCTTAGGGGTAAATGTATCGTTTGACCTCTTCAATCAACAATTTAAATTTGGGTTCCCACCACTTTTGGTGGGAAGAGAGGTTCACACGTTTGAATGTTTTCCATCTCACATGTTCCATCAAACGGCCGCCACCAACGGTAAATGTGGATTTTCCATTTCCATCGGCTCATTTTCTTTAATCAAAATCGGTCCTAAAGCTTTTGGTGTCGTGCTGTTCCCTGGTGCACCTTTTGTTGGGTCAAGTTGGGTATTATATGAATCTCCCTTAGGGAACGTGCTTACATTTTTTTATAAAAAGGCAAAATGATATTAATGGAAGAGAAATTACAAACAATGACAGTTGTAGTTAAAAGGAAAATAATTACATAAACTATTAAAAGACTCTAATGACAATACACTATAAGAGACATTATTGAAAGACTGAAAAGGATATAATGTCCAGAAATATTATGCTAGCACTTGATGTTTTAAAGGAGTTTATTGAGAGGGGCTTCCTATGAAGTCGTGCAATATTCAGATTGCACAAGTCAACTTGAAGTAGTCCTGAGTTGATAATCCAGCATAAAGAGGCTCTTAGACAAAAGAACCAGAGATTTAATCCTTGTGCCAAAGATTTATTCCATCGGAAGGATTGTAAAGGCAGGTCGTATAAAGAAATAAAAGCTTCACCATAGCAGGTAGATCCATTCTTAGATTTCCTTATGATGACGCTCCATATTGATTGCTTAAGACTTGGTAATAAGTGAGGACGGATGGCTTTAAGGCAGATAATCCATCACTGGATTCATAGGAAAAGACCAATGAGCTTTTGAAATGATGGAAAGGATTTCATTGATTACAGTCTGAGGTTGATTAATCTTTCCTTGATGAAGGGCCTTGTTACACTTTAGCCAAAGGAAGTTTAGTAAAACAATAATCCATTTAAGCATTTAAGCATCACCATCCGAGTTGAGCTGAATGATTGTATCCTTTATCCATGTCCTAGATGTAGTGAAATTCTGAAGGGGAGGTCTGATTGATAGACATCCAAACCATACGGATTGTGCATAAGGACATATAAAGAAAATATGGTCAAGGGTTTCATCACAATTACATCCAAATAGGCACAGACCTTGCAGATTCAAACGGCGAGCCTTAAGCATGTCCACAATAGGTAATGCTTTATGAGAAGTTTCCAAATAAACAAGTATTTATAGGGTAATTTGATTGACCATAACACTTTCCAAAAATGATCAATACATGTAAAGATATTCAGCTCCTGAGCTAGTAGTTTCTTGAATCCTTCTTTGACATTATAGTTACCTAAAGAATGTCCCAACCAATATAATTTATCTGCTTTATCTGAATGATATTGGGATAGAGATGATTTCTCTAGCAATGGAAGGGGGTAGAGAGAGTGAACTAATGCAGTGTTCCATCCTAAAAGATTCCAAAGGCTTCTATGATGCGTTAATAGATCAGTCACAGTTGAAGAATTCAACGAGTTATCTGATCCAGATTGTATAGGCCACCATAAAGGGTGATTGAGGGTTATGGAATTACCATCTCTAAGTTGTCATTTGAAATTTGAAGTGATTACATTAGGATACTCAACTATGCTCTTCCTTAGCCAAGAGGAGTTACAAGGCCTTTTAAAAAGGATTCAGAGCTGCAGTCAATGTATTTGATCTTCAGGTTGTGAAGAGCATGCTTACATTTAACACTCCATCACAATTTTATTATATGTCGAGAGAAAATATTTGATAAGAATGATTTATTAGAGTGAAAATGTTATGAGAAAATGTTACATTGAGTGAAAATCGTTTTTACCCTCGAAAGATGAAAGAACATGCTTAAATCGTTGAATTCAACGAGACATATAAGCAACAAATCATTTTTACCCTCAATTAATTTTATATCTATTTCATCTATCATCTTCATAAATTATAGCGTGCTTGGAAAAAATATTATATCCCTACCATATTCATTGCTTTTAATTAATTATGACCGGTGGTTCATTTTGCTTAATTTAGGTAGTTATTGCTTCAAGAAAGAACCGGATGGAGTAATAATTAAAGTCTATTTTAGATTTTCCATTTTCAACCCCTTTAACAAAAAAAATGATATTACATTTTTAATTTAAAAGCCACAATTAAATTAACTAGCAGAACATTAAAATAAGTTATATATTATCATGTATTATCTTTAATTCTTAATATAAAATTCAATTGATTAACTTTAAGAACATTAAGGGAGTTAAATAAATTACTTAATTATATCATATGTTACACGATCTTTTTAAAATATTTATGTATATAATTAGATTCTATAACATTTTACAAGTTAAACAAATGGTTCAGACAAAAATAATAAATATAAATACTTTAAAATAATTTATTCAATTTCTTCAAATTCTCTAAATTAGTAAACATAGTCTTATATTAAAGATAAGAGGAAGGGTAAATTAATTTATAATCAAGCTACAATAATCCTAACCATTGGTTTAGTTACACGAGCAGATCATTTCCATTAACAAAAGCCTTGTTTGCATTAGCATTATGATATCATGTTTATACAAATTAAGATAAAACCCATATCGTGTACTTACCTTCTAAACAGTAAATAACGTGAAAAAGTAACTCCCACCGATAATTTAAACGAGCACAAAATGTAAATCGAACCTACCAATACAAAACATATACTCCTCCGGTACTTGACATAATATTTGATTGTGGAGTTGATTTTGGTTTTAAATATATGTTTATCAATTTTTCCGAAATCACTTGGGAAAGAGGGAATTGAAGAAAATTATTAAGGTCTCGACGGAAACGGACCTGCTTCAGTAAATTCAGATGTTTGTAGTTTTTCATTTTGTTTTCTTCCTGTGCTATATAAAAAAATTAAGGTGCTTTGGAAAAAAATCATTAATTAAATTGAAGAAGATTATTAAGGTGTATAAGAAAAAATATTTTAGTAAATAATTTAACAAACTTTTTTAATTTAATCAACTTAGTTAAATAGATCTTACATTAAATACCAAACAAATAAGTACAAAGGAAAGGAAAAATGGAAAGAAACTAGTTGTTGGTGTTGATTTTTTTGTTTTGTTTGTGTGACTGATTTTCCGCATCCCTAATCTCTAATCTCCGAGACATCCTCAACGTCTTTTTTTTTGCCATGAAAGATGCATTTGATATATAAGATAAACTAATTACAAAGGAGTCCGAATAACAGTACAGCAGAAAGAAATACAATCAAACAAACAACAAGGAACAACCGAAAAGAAACAACAAATCTCAAAACTATCCATTATCCAGCGAAGCATCTTTGGTAATTAAGCTACGAAGCTGTAATGGAGGCCGAGAAACTCAATCAGACAGGTAAGAACTGGATAAAGAAGCTTTAGCAACCCAATTGGTTACTAAATTTGCTTTCCTAGGAATCCAATCATAAGAATGATTCCTCAGTAAGTTCCTTGAAATCATAAGAATGACATCCTCAAGGTCTTGAACGAGTTAAAAATGAAGAAACCCTCCGCAACCTATATGTGAAAAAAAACCCTTCAAAAATTGCGTTAGAAAGAAGCTGCAAGTTTTTGCTTTAAAACCTACCATGTCGTGTCCTGTTGTTAGCTATGACCCGCCCAGGCAAGCGTCATAGCAAGTACCCTGAACTTTATTTTACCTATTTTCTTTTCTTCATTCATGAATATCCATTCAGACAAAAACAGAACAACTTAGCAATGAGAAAAGGACATCGTTGAGTCAAACCAGAAATCCTATGCACAGTCCACGCGCTCATAAAGAACCCCTAAACCAGAAATCGTAGCTCATTGGTTTGTCGGTGGGACGGTGTGGATGAGGACGATGGTCGCCATCTGACGTCGTCGATACGTGGTTATTCTGATTTCATGAAATGTGGGCATGGGGCTTAACATGGGAATCGATAATTAATGAATCATACGTTAAAAGCTGCAAAAATTCACATGAATTACTTTACCATAAATGCGTGGATCACCGTATGCTTTTTTAATGTGTAAAAATATCTATAAATATTAAAATGTGTCAACACTATTTTTCATATGCATGTTTAATGATGTTAGCTTTTATTTAAGGATATAACATTTTGCTCTCATTTTCAATGTTGATAGGTATTTTTACACTTCTAAAAAGTACATGACACATAACTCACTTTTAATAAAAGTTTATATGTATTTTTACATTTTGACCCTGCATTTATTTTTAGTGGAATTGCAATCACTTCATTCAACCGCCAAAAGAAAACTGTACAAAGGAAAGTCTTCACGATTACATGAAAATGTATGGGTCAAGAAGCTATTTATAGTACGATCAACTATGGTATATATGTCCAAAGATGCTGTCTTCAGTGAATGCAATCATAACATAGAATGGAATCAGGGTATGTCCTAGGATTTTGCGTCTAAGCTGTTTGAGTGGGTTGGCCGTGTATGATTATCCGCTCCATGAACGTTGTCCTGTATGCCTTTCCATACGAGTATAATTTATAACAAACTTGGTTTAACAACTCGAGATTAAAACATTCTTTACTTCAAAGAGAAATATTTCCATATCCTCTTTGCTTATAATTATATTTCTGGATCTTTAGATTTTATATAAAGACCTTTACATACCCTCAAATGACCTGTGGATTTCTCATGAGCGAACTCTTCTAATTAGTCGGGACTAGCCACTTCTAATATATATATATATATATATATATATATATTATTGCCTGCTCAAAACGATAAGACCAAAATCACACCATCTGCCGCCACATACAATAACAGCCCGTTTGGTTCAGTGAATATACAGGAATTGGATGGAATGGAATGGAAGGGAAAATTTTTTAGGGTATGCTGTTTGGTTGGCACTGGAATGGAAAATAGGTTGATAGGAAATTTTTTGTTTGGTTGTATTAAAATTGTAGGAAAGAGAGTAGGAAAATTGTATCAAATGACTATATGGCATTCGATACTCGAGTATTAGCCATATGGGATTCGATACTCGAGTGCTGGAGCCTAAAACTCAAGTATCAGCCCACTCTGTTAACTTCCAGCTCGACATATGTTTGGTATTTTGATCATATCTCCCAAACCACAAGTCCGATTGATGTGAAACCAATTTTGTATGAAACTAGACTCAAAATGCGTTTGATAGACACTTATAACAGCATAAAATAATTTCAGATGAAGGAGATATAAATTTCTAAAGTTTGTGATCGAATTCAACGCTTTTTCTCTGACCTTTGCCTATTGTATCTATCGTAACTTTCTTTATATAATAGCTTTGGGACTGATTCTTGTTTCATGTGAAACTAGACTTGCAGGGCTTTCCATTGATATATTATTTGTAAAGTTTGGAATTGAATTGAGAGAGTTATAGCCTTTGTAAAATTAATAGAGGGGGCTGATACTTGAGTTTTAGGCTCCAGCACTTGAGTATCGAAACTCATATGGCCAATACTCGAGTATTGGTGACCCAATACTCGAGTATTGGTGCAATAATAGAGTATTGGTGACCCAATACTTGAGTATTGGTTCAATAATCGAGTATTGGGTCACCAATACTTGAGTATTGGTCATATGGGATTCGATACTCGAGTGTTGGAGCCTAAAACTCGAGTATCAGCCCCCTCTATTAACTTTCAGTTCAATATATGTTTGGTATTTTGATTATATCTCCCAAAACACAAGTCTGATTGATGTGAAATCAATTTTTTATGAAACTAGATTCAAAATTCGTTTCATAGACACCTAGAACAGCATCAAAGAATGTCATATGAAGGAGATATAAATTTCTAAACTTTGTGGTCGAATTCAACGCTTTATCTTTGACCTTTGCCTATTGTATCTATCATAACTTTCTTTATATAATATATTTGGGGCTGATTCTTGTTTCATTTGAAAGTAGACTTGCAGGGCTTTCCACTGATATATTATATACAAGGTTTGGAGTTGAATTGAGAGAGCTATAGCCGTTGCAAGTTGAGCCATGTGCTGAAAGCTGGACTGTGACCTGTACAAATGCAATTCATGAAGCATAAATCGAGTACTGACTTGTAATACTCGAGTATCGAGCAGCCTCTTCTGAACAAACACAACACTTGCATTAGAAAACTCAAGTTTTGGTGGGAATTTTGGTAATACTCGAGTACTGAATGTTGAATATTCGAGTATCGAACTTTATTTTCAAAACGCAGTACAACACTTGAAGCATAAAACTTGAGTTACAAATGGAAGTGTTGTCGGGCTGTTGTATTTCCAATGCACTTTTAGGGACAACTCCGTCTTTACACATTAAAATTCCGACGCTTGAATTTCGCTTCCTACCATTTTAGGTGGGAAGAGAGGTTCCCGCCTACGCATGAAAATGGGGTCCCGCGGGAACCCATTTTCCATTTCAAACGTCGAACCAAACAGCCGCCACCACTAGAAAATCTTGATTTTCCTATTCCATCGCGCGATTTTCAGCGAACCAAACGGGCTGTAAGAATGGTCCATATCCCAACAGTAATGCGAGGGGCGGCAGAGAAGACTTGAAGAGATTGCATATGGAAAAATCACCAAGATTCCCTTCCCAATTTAGCGTGCATATGAACAGTTAATTTCTATCAATTGGTCAATAAACCAAAAGTCCGTGTGCCATCTAAACAAACACATGTTGAATTTAGGTAAATTGAATTTAAATTGGGGAGCTCAGCTTTTATACAAACTTAAGCAACCTCAATTACGTATATCAAATTGCAAGCGGCCAGTGCTACGCACCTCTGCCTCCCCTTTGTCTCTTTTCTTCCAAGGTAGTGGCCTCATTCAACATATCAGCAGCGTCCTTTTGCATGTCCAGCTTCGCTAGAGCAACTGATTGCATGTAGAATGCTGTAGGCCAGTCTGGATAAACACATTGTGCCTGCATTGCATCTCTCAGTGCGGGATCTGGTTGATCGCATAACAGATAGCATAGACTGCGCCGAGCAAAAACTGTTGGTGACACCATTGTTCCCACATCAATAAACTGCATCAACCACAAACCATAAGGATCTCTACTTCAAATCTCGTGCTCAACAAACATAAGCAATGTCCAACAAGTTCTGAATTTGCACCTGTGAATAATTTTCAATTGCTGCCTTGAAGTCTTTGTCACGGAATGCATAGTCTCCACGCTTCCTTGCTTCCAACATATCCCTCATCTGCTGGGTCCACTCTTGGAAAGACAACTAAATCAAACCAAAAAAATTGAAGCTTTTAGCATAAACTGCAATGTGGACATTAGCGTTGAAATTGTACCTATTAATTACCTCATTCGTCCCTTCGTCATCTCTGTAGTGCGTTGCAACCAAGATCTGATGTATTGCAGTGAGGTCCATCCTTGAACAAGCCTCACCCATGGCTGAAAGAGGGCGTTGTGGGGTTGATGGAGCTTCCTCATGCTTTGGGATTCCGAGCATATTGTAAGAAGGTACCTAAAAAGATTAATGAACTATAAATGATGTAGTTTGATTCCTTTTTAATGCCTAAACAGGCAATTAGTGAGCATGGGTATCCATATCAGGCTAATGGAGATGTCTTTGCCTGTCCTAAAGCTCAATTTGTTCAACTACAGCTAAATCTGTGATCTAGTAAGAGAAATAACACAATGGTTCCAGAGGAAGTTGCATTGACAGAATTATATGCAAGAAGCATGGAAAAGGCAGGGTTGAGACGGATGCAAAAATTGTAAGCAACATTATACTAGCCTAACTACAGTGATGCCAGCCAAGGGCCGATACCACATAACACTGGCCCAATAATAAACCTAGTGCAAGCTGAGTTTGGCTTTGTCAGTCTGGTTACTATGTGTTACTGATCCAACTAAATGCTTTTACATTATTAAAAAGCATAAAAAGCTAAGTTCTATATCACTACATACACAAATGATACATAAATAAGAATTATAGTAAAGGTTAAAGGAAAAGAATGAACTTTCTAGGGATGGGAGAGGTGAAGCATATGATAAAAACACTTGATTGTAGCTTATATGCAGATATCACGTGATCATATTACATATTAATATGTTCATAGGAATAATGTACTTGTGTTCTCTTGACACGGATTTGAAAGGTTGCACCATATATCAATTTAAACGTAGCACATTCCTCACTAGATTTATTGAGATCCTCCACTTTGAGTCAACCAAGTTTATCCATATATATAACTCTAAAGCAGCACCAATCTTGCAAAAACCAAACTGCAATTTTACTAGAACTACACATTAATAACTTTGACTCCTTAAATATATCACGCATGAGGTGCCCGCGCTCTACACAAACCCTTATCACATTATATAATACTTGCTCCTTGTCAAATAAAGAAGCTTATGATCTAAAGAGACCCCTTTATGAGTAATGTGCAGATCACCTGGCTTGTATTTTTACCCAAAAAAGCATTGCCGAGGCCTAAGATCTAGGTCGCCAAATAAGATTTGATTTAGTGATGATCAGTTAAGGTGTCATACAAGAGAATTTATTAGACCGAGAAACTAAGGAAATCACTTAATTAATAGTAAAGTTGTATGAACTGAAAAGATTTGACCAATCTGCAGCATCCAATATCATTGTCTATTTAGGTGACCGGGTGATAACAGAAGGTCAAATAGAGCTCCTCAAGCTCCAAAGTTTCAATTACTGGATGAACTAAAATGACAATAATTTGTTGAGCGAATTAATGATCTACTCATGAAATATCACCTTCTGAATTTATTACAAATAATACAGTCTCCTAATCTAGTGCTCCAACCAAAAGGGTCCCTTGCATTAAGACTTAGTTTCTCTTCACTATGTCACTCTATATTGCATCTCCACTACAATTCCAAACTGTTAGATTATATTTTAATGATACAGATTAATTTATACTTCTAAAAACTATCAAACCTGAACCATACAATTTAATCCAAAGGTCCACAGTCGCAATAAAGTGAAAAGAAACAGTTTCCCTTCTGTCAGGCAAAGTCATAGCCACTTAATATTTATAGGCTATTTGACACATAACAAACAAGAGTCCAAATGACTGTCAATTATGATGTGGAGATGGACTTGCTCAAATGCAAAATTCCCAAAACAACATTGTTTTACCTAATTTAATGATCATACTTGCTGGTTGAAAGAATGATAGTTGCTTTTCTTGTTTATACCATGTCTGTTGAGTGACTATGACTTTACCTATTGCAGAGGACTGACCATTTTGATTGGGAGACTAAATTGAGAAAATGGCATTCTTATGAATTAAATCATTAATTCACTCTAATTTATTTCATTCTCTAGATTGCATAAGGATCCTTACATCAGGTTTCGTTTGCAATGGAGCAAGTGCAGTAACCAACTCCTTTGTATCAGGCCGCTCCCTAGGTTCATATTGCAAACATTTAGAGGCCAGATTGACAACTACTGCCGCCTCTTCTTTGGAGAACTTCCCCTCTAAATGTGAATCCATAAGAAGCATGTTGGCTTTCCCCTGTATCATGTCCAGTGCCTGCAACCAGAATCAGATAACTCCATATGGCACCAATGCAGATCCACCATCAAACAGGTTAAGTTAAACCTATATATATATATATATATATATATAACTTTTAACATGGATACACATCAACAGTAACTGCAAACTTCAACAAGGCCAACCATTAAAAGTGAAAGAAGTCAATCTCTCAAGTTAGTAATGAAAATATTGTTTTTAATTGACATACAGCAACACCACTTTTCATGTATGTGCTGGTCAAACTTTAACACCACCAAAAGGGCATAATAGATTACTATTAAATGATGACAAGGTTCTGCAAAAAAAAAATCTATTAATTCTGAAAAGCTCAGGGAAAGAAGCAAGGCTTTTGATGACAAGTGGGAAGAGCAAGCATCAGCTTGACAGCAAAACCAGCCTGCTAGGAACTGTAAAGTAGGCATGGCTTCCGTTCATAAATCGATATTTATTCTATGTTGGGTAGTTGAGCTAGCTCAACAAAATGAGGGGCTGCAAGTGACATGACAAACGAAAGGCTACTCAAAATTAAAATATACTAGCATATTGAATAGCTACTAAGATATTATATTAACGTTGAAAACTACCAAAATTTCTTTCTACACTCGGCCCACCATCTATGGTAGTTAAACCATGTTCACTAGTTAAGTAGCTTTTTCCTAATCACAAGTATAAATATCAAGTCCACACGGAGGAAACTAATTATTAATATTTTATTATGTCAACAAGAAATTTTGATAGAAGCTCCAATGGATGGGCTTAATTGTAAAAAAAATAAAATTATATATAGCATACAAATGATCAGGTAAACAAAAACAGAAACAGGAAAAGTATTAGCAGATATAAGCCACTTACATGACTTGGAG
>JANTPZ010012972.1:0-13663 GCA_025593235.1 Vachellia pachyceras
GGCTTGATGCATATTTTCCTCTTTCACATTCCTTTTCTATGACAGTTTTTTTAAGCAAACGTATCTTTTTATTTGAGACAATCATAATCAAGGTAGTACTAGACATTGTGCTTGTTTGGAAATACTTGACTCTCATCCAAAAGTACGTTTAACAGTGTTTTTCCACAAAACGAGATAATCTCCTCTATATATTTACCTCGACTTGTGTAAAAGTACTTGTCCACCACTTTCCCAAACGGAGCTATTAAATATGAATGAATCTTTCAAAGAGAATTCAAATATTAATTTATTATATTATAAAAAACTATTTTTTTTCCTTCGGACTTAATCTTCTTAGTTTTGATGAATTGGAGGGTAACGTATATTTTGACCCAATCCTTAA
The DNA here is from genome assembly GCA_025593235.1 of Vachellia pachyceras. Lineage (NCBI taxonomy): Eukaryota > Viridiplantae > Streptophyta > Magnoliopsida > Fabales > Fabaceae > Vachellia > Vachellia pachyceras. The sequence continues at coordinate 383 of JANTPZ010012972.1, forward strand.
TTGGGACTTGCTCATACCTTACCACTGTTAGGCCTCATCAAAATAGCATAGCCCGGTCCATATTGATTTGTTTGACCAGCCCAACAACGATAACCTTTGACCATAAGTATGTTAAAAACAAAACTTGTTTTTTTATAATGAAAAACAATACCCTCCATGCACTCTACATTAACTCCTTTTTTTTATAATATTGAAGCAAAAGAGTGGGGCATTTTTAAGGGTCTTCATCTCGAATGGAGTGTAGGGTTCAAGAAAGTCAATCTAGAATCAGATGCCAAGAACCTTGTAGACATGATGGTGAGTGGAACTTATGAGGGCAGATGCAGTCCAATGTTTTTACAGATTAGAACTCTCATGAAAGATGAAGATTGATCATATTTCCAGAGAGCAAGACGAGATTGCATATGATCTTGCAGAAGGAGGGTTTTTCGAGATCGTCGATGTTAGGTGCATGTCCTTTCAATTTTACCACCTTAGTAGCAAACGATTGTTTGGGATTTAACGGTTGTATTCTGCCCCCCCCCCCCCTTTTTGATACATATAAGAGAACCTCATTTAACACCCTTCATGGCTGCCAGAGCCCGATACATCACTTACATGCAGTAGATTCATGAGGCCTGCTGGAGGAGAGATGATCAAATGAAACCCAGGAACGGCCGCAAGCCCTCTTTTAGCAAGGTAATTTGCCGCCTTGTTGCACTCCCGGTTTATATAGCTTAGTTGAACCTCCCAGGCCATTCTCGGTCCAGCAGGCTTTGGATCTCAGTGATGATTCCCCAGTCAGCGTGGCCTGCGTCGGCGTTCGCTTTAACCAGATCAATCATGTTACACGAGTCCGTTTCCACCTCCACCCTTCGATGCCCGTCGTCCCATGCAAGTTTCAGACAATGAAGTAGGCCCAAGAGTTCTGCTGTCAACTCATCTCCTTCGTCAGTTCGTTGTATGAAACCCTTCACAAAAGCGCCTTCACTGTTTCGAATCAGTCCTCCGCATGCATTTATATTGTGTCGGTGTGAGTAGACTCCATCCACATTCACCTTTATTCAGCCAGCCATTGGAGGTTGCCAGGCCTCCCGGATTGGTTCTGTACATGCTCCTCCAATCGTCGTTCCTGCCAGTTACCCTCGCGCTTTTAAACTACTGCTCAGCATGGCTCTAGCAGTTACTGTGTTTTGGTCATTGTGCATGGATTTCCCTTCGAAGGTCACCAGGTTTCGTAGTCTCCAAAGTGCCCAACAAACGATCATGAAGAGTGCTTGCCAATCCTCCTCCCTCGAACCGCTGTGTCGAAAGTTCCATTCAACCCACTCTTGAAAGTTCATTGAGGTAAAGCGTCGCCACCTATTACGGGGATGATCTTCCTCCAGACGGCCTGAGCTTGCTCACAGTCCCGAAGCACATGAAGAATGTCCTCAGCACCTCTCCTGCAAATAGCGCATAGGTGGCTCTCGTAGAGGTCTCGTTTTCGTCGAGCCTCGTTAGTAAGTAGTCTCTGCCTCAGCGCCAACCACATTACGGTCTTGCACCGTTGAGGGACCCGGGTTCCCCAAATCTTTGTCCGCATCGAATTGTCCACTACGATTCCATTTCCATCGAACTGTTTTGGCTCTCTGGGTGTTACGTTGTTCTAAATTCTAATCCTGCTGCAACTTTATCCCAAACTGAGGTGATTCCCTTCCATGTGTTCGAACCCCTTCTGGTAAGAGGGTCATACGTGGCAAGACATCCTCCCCACATCTATACTTGTCTCTTACCACCTTAACCCAGAAATCCTCCCTGTTCTTCACCGTTTTCCATTCGAGCTTCTCATTAGTAGTGCATGGTTTTGGAGCCTCGCATGTCGTAGTCCCAGTGCCCCATTTTTCTTTACCTTGCAGACGTTATCCCAAGCTACTAACTGTTGTATTCTTTTAACTTACAGAAAAAGATACTTTTTTTAATAGGCTGAATATTAGTCATGCATCTTTTTCATGATTTTAAAATGGTTTGACTGCTTGATTTGGCTGGGGGGCGTGCCTATACAAATACGTTTTGCGCATATATTTGCTAAGCCATTAATATGTGCAAGCTCTTCTTTTGTTGACAAATGAGCTCTCTCTTTTTTCCAGCAAATATGAGCCATATCACGCTGGTATGGAGATCATACTCAATATCAATCCCATGAATTCTGAACCGGATGATCCGTAAGTCTAACAGTTTTGAGAGAGAGAAAGATTCTTCATATAAAGAAAACTATTGATTTCATGTGGCAAACAACCCATGAGAGAATCGCTACTAATGCTCTTCAAGCCAGGAGAGGATTGTCTGAGAATGAAAATTGCCCTTTTGGTTGTCAGTATGAGGAGAGTGTCATTCATGCTCTTCGAGACTGTGGGAGAGCGAGAGAGGTCTGGGGTGAGTTTATTAACACTAACCTTTATACTGCTTTCTTCTCTCTTGATGTGCAGGGTTGGATGTCATGGAATGCATCGCATCTGCCTAATAAGGACAGATTTAGGCGATGGCCGTGGCAAAAAATTTTCCCGTATGTGTGTTGGGTCTTATGGAAGACCAGATGTTCTCAGGTGTTTGAATCTACAGGAGCGTCTGCTAAAGAAGTTTTCCAGCAGTGCATGTTCCATATCATGGAGGATGTATCGGGGGGAAGATTCATTCATAGCATTTTCAGAGATTCATCGACCTTAGACACCCATTGGAACCCGCCGCCCAGTGGAGTTCTAAGAGTGAATGTGGATGCATCTGTTCGTGCTTGGGACCAGGCTGTTTGTGTTGGCCTTATCAGGGATGAGCAGGGACGCTGGGTTATGGGCTTCCGGAGGGCACTTGGACATGTTTCAACTACGGCTGCTGAAATTTTGGCTATTCAAACGGGTTTGGAGGTCTGTAGGTCCTTGTAGTTTATGGATTTCCAGATTTATTCAGACTCCTTTAAAGCTGTCAACGTGTTACTCAGAGATTGTGGTCCCACTCACCGGCTGCGGCATATTATTGAAGTCACTCGACGCCTTTTATATGGTGGGTGGAATGTCGAACTTCATCATGTGCAGAGGGAGTGTTTGACGTGCGCTGACATTCTGGCCAAGGAAGCTCGTCCCTTAGGGTCACAGATAGAGTTGATGCCTCATGCCCCTCTTAGTTGCAGGGAATGCCTTCTGCTGGATCAATATTTTGTTCGGGATGTCAATCCCCTATGAACTAATTTTTCCTTCTCTTTTCTCTTTCAAGCTTTGCTTGCCCTTGTAACTCAAAAAAAGAAAACTATTGAAATTAAAAATGTGTGTAGTGTTATCACATTTTATATTAGGGAGAATTGGGATACATCACCAATTGAAAAGTTAATTGTAAAATGAAACCTTCTACAAAATATTACTAAACTTCCACAATATGCAACTGAGCTTCCACATTATGCAACTGAACTTTCATGTAACATGTCTCATTCTCTAATTAATTTTCATTAGGGGATCACCCAATTCTCCCTTTATATTAAGGTCTTCTGTGGGTTGTACTCCCTTTTTTTTTTTGCCACGAACAAGAGAACATCAATAAAAGGAAACAGAGTACAAATACAAAGACACACAAACAAATGAAAACCAGCACACTCTACAACAAAGCCACGAACAACAGATACAAACAAACGCACAACACAAAAAACACACAAACCCCCAAACACCACAACAACAGAAACCCCACATCCCTAACCAGGATCAAAAACAACACTCCTTGCATTCAAATCCAACAGCCTAGATAATACAGCAAGTGGCCGGAAAATCCAATCAAGAGGGCACATTCCACTAAGAGAAGCCTTTACAACCCAGTCAGCAACTTGATTGACTTCGCGAGAAACTCATACAATTGAATGGTTCCTTACCATATTCCTTGATACCATAATATGCTGAAGGTTGTTGTCATTAATGTAAAGCTAAACTCAGTCCCCACAGATTGCGCATTATACTAACCAGAGGAATAATAATTTTAGTAAAAATATGCTTTCTATTATTTTTTTATTAATTATATATATATCCTCCTATTAAAAATTATTTTATTTGAGACAACTTTCGACGTAAGGACATCTCGAATACCAACCTTGATTCCGCCCGACTCTTTGACTTATTGAACGAAGCCATAGCCATGCGGGCCCCACAGGGGTCCATGGGAATAGCTACGTGGCTCGTAGAGGGCGTACGGTCAGCCAAATGGGAACACGTCATATGGCTATTTCATTTCACACGTGAATCATCTCGTTCATCTCTCTTGCCGACATCCCCGCGAGCAATCATGTATATTTTATTATCATTCTTTGTTGTCCACTGTGGATGAGAATTCTTTTTTTGGTTGGCAACCTTAATATAGATTTTTTAAGGAAAATACTTAAGTTAAATTTATCATATCTATTATATCAAATTTTCTAATATTACGTGTCATACTTTTAAAATATTATTATTTAATTATAAATCCATACAAAAATGTGGCATACCATTATATTTGAATAAAAAATTTGTTACAATGGATTAAAAATTTATGTAAGTATTATATATCATTTTTTAAAATGCGTGTTGGTCTAACATGAAAGTTTAGTGATAGGTTAATGTTTAAATCCATATTAAAATTGTGTTTAATAGTGTCCCAAATAAAATTGCATTCAGTACGAGGATGCCTATACTTAGTAAAACAAAAAAACATGTGCTTGTCAACTAGTAGCGAACCTAGGACCTTGACTCAAATGGTGTAAAATATTTTTTGAAAAAATAAGTAAGGCTTATTCTTAATATCTTTTGAGAAGAATTTACACAAAAATTTAGTGGGTTTAAAATTAACAAATGAGTGGATGCAAAATAAACCATATAGTACTAATATATATAATTTTCTGGAAGTCAGGAGGTGTGACTGAATCCGCTTAACTATGCCTATGTCCACCCATGTTGTCAACTACAAAAATTACTGTCGACGACTAAATGTTGCCATAGGTTCTTGTCAAATTAAATCCTTGTTGGATCGACTAATATATTCACTCGTGTTATGTTTCAATTTGCCATGTCCAAACCTCTTAACCACGGCAACCTAGTATACTTGCATATTTTTGTTGCCGAGATTTTTTTATACCTCTCGTTCTTACACGCGTACTACAAAAAATATTTCCTTGCTTGTTAACCACACTACTACAAAAGGTACATTTTACACCATATTTTTAAATCAATAGACATCCTTTCTCAAGGGTGTATATATGAGGGGAGTAAAAAGTTAGAGCTTACGGCACCCTATTTGTTGAGAGGCGCCGTAGGTCTCACCTACGACGCAAATACTATGCAAGGTCCTCTGGATAGGGCGCGTAGGGCGTCCTATGGTGCCCTATTCAAAGGATACGGCGCCTAATAATTTAGTATAATTACAAAAATGTCACCGTATTAATCTTTTACTTCCTTTTTTTTAAAAAAACACGAATTTTAGTGGTAAAATCTATCTCCCGTAGTAGTGCCATTAAATTATTCATTAATTTCCATCACTCAACGAGGACAGCAGCATATTATTAATTTAAGTACATCATTGTCACTTAGAGTCGACACAATGCTCGTTTTAAATATTTGTGTCCAAACCTTAGTCTGTAAAGTGGCACGTTTTATTAATTCAAACCTTAAGTGCCTCACGGTTGCTTAAAATAGATATGCTACTCGTTTTAAAATATTTGCGTTCAAACCTTAGCGTGGTGTAAATTAGTCTCAACTCTCTTAAACTTTATGTTTTTTTATTAAGGGAGATTTATTGTAAGATTCCAAGGAATGGAGTTATTTATGAAAAAGTCTCAAGAGGTTGTCAATAACAAGTCAATGAATCCCATTGACAAGTGGAGCAGCTGCCATTGACAACTGTTAAGATCTTTTCATAAATAGTTGCCTTTTTTGAAACTTTACAATAAATCTCCCTTCTATTAATTGAATAGGCAATCACTTACAACTTAAGGTTACATATGTGGTTGAATTCATAACCTTTTATGTATATGGGAGTTTCTATAATCATAAAACCTTTGGTGGAACTTTATGTTATACACATAGAATATCTCTTACATTTATTTATGTAGAAGACTTATTAAGTTTTAACTGTTGAGGGAGTTACTTGGATATGACTCGTTTTTAAAAAAAAAACATTTAGTGGATTTTGTGTAATTTAATCTTTTTATGTATAATACAAGATTCATAAAATACATAAATTAAATTGATAATGTGATTCAATATTTTTTTTTTTTGAAAAAAAATTCAGGTAAGGTAGGTGTCGTGGGCTCGATAGGATCACCATGTCTTTAGAGTCAGAAAACACTTGCAGATGTCATTGTATTTGGTAGCAGGATTTAAAATCATAAATATGCCTGTTTAGGAAAGTAGTAGAGAAGTATTTTTTACATAAATTGGGGTAAATATGTGAAGGAGATTATCTCGTTTTACAGAAAAACACGGTTGAATTTAGCTTTTACAATTGCTTTGCCAAACATGCCAAATAATGCGATCCAATGTTAGTTGTATTCGTGAATCACAAATAACAACCCAGTTTGCTAGTAATGAAGTGATTCAAAAAGATTCCTGTCGTGTGAATGAGGAACCTTCATTGAAGCATCGTCCTCAGCAGAAAAATGAACACATTAATTCCACCAGTGCTGTGCTCGAAAGCCATTGATTCAGGTTCATTAATTCCGCTCTTGATGAGAAGATGCTCAGTAATACATAAATATCCATGCGTGTGTGTATATTTGTATATATGGCTTGAGCATAAAATTAAAGTAAATGCTTAAGTACTGTGAAAATCTCAGCATCTACTTGACTTAATTGGATAATGACTCCAATTGGGCAAATGCATCAAATGTTAATTACTATCAGAAAAATACCATTTAATGATGGAAAAATCCATCGTTAAATGGCTATTTTCTATAGAAAAATTTTCATTTAGCGACGGAAAATATTATCGACCCTCATTTTAATGACGGAAAATAGCCATTTAGCGACGAAGACGGATTTTCCATCGCTAAATATCATTTTTCTGTTAGTAAGCCATGGCTTGTGTCTTTTAAAATAGCCACTTCAATTGATTATGTGAGTGGATTAATAAATAAAAACCTTAATTGCTAATGTATTTTTTTTAATACTAACAGTCTAACAGAAATGCATTCATGCGTTAGGCCCACTGGTTTTGCTTCCCTCTACCTTTCACGCTCTGAGCAGATTTCAAGTTGGACTCGCCTTCTTCCTAATTCTCAACTTCTACGAAACAAAATTTCAATTCACCGTAAATGTACCTGTTTAGGAATGCGGTAGAGAAGTATTTTTAAGTAAGTCGAGATAAATATGTGAAGAAGATTATCTTATTTTACAACGTTTAATGTTTTCAAATACTCCATCAAACAAGCTCAATTTAGTTTCATTACGACCCAGATTCTTATCGTTGTCAGTGTTTTTGGATATAAACTATACAGTAAAGGTAATATATCTATATATATATAAACCATACAGCAGTCATATTATTATTATTTATGAAAATACATTTACTTGTATAAAGTAGCTATGAAATAAAGATTAATTAGGAGCTATCCTGTCCACGTCACGTAGTTACATAGTCAGAAAAGGTCAAACATAGTTGACTGAATATTTAGCCCTAGAGTTATGTTGCTTGTTCAATATAGGAATAGGCTAAAAATGGGACGAAAGCTTAAAATTCAAATCAAAACCATGTTAGGTTACTTCAATAATATAATTTGTGACCAATGAACCACAACTCTATTTCCATTTCCAATCTCTAAAATAGAAATTTTAGTATTTGGAATTAATAACTCTATGATTTTAGTCTCGGAAATACCGCCTAGTGCTATACCCACAGTTTCAAGACACTGAAAATTCACGGAGCACAAGTTAAGGATGAATGTGACCAGAACGAGAAAATTATATTAAAAGCTTGGAACTCTCTATGGTCTTCGCAAACGTGTGTACCTTTGGTCGGCGGTCTCGACCGTTAACCATTGTTACCCGCCTCCGTTACCGTTAACTCCGCGCTGTCCCTTGACGACCCTATCAACTCCTTTCGCCATTTATTGTCAAAATCGTCCACATCCGTCAAACCTCCTTATAAATTACTCTGATCTTCATTCCCTCTCGTTTCGCTCTATATAATACGAATTTATTCTGCCACAAGCTTATTTCCCGAACAACCTCCTCCTAACCACCCCCACGAACTTGCATTCGTTCCATTCAAACGCAGAGAACAGAGCCAAAAGAGACAGAAAGTCAGCAAAGCTTCCAGCTTTTCAACTTATTGGGTTGAATTGGAATTGTCTCTGAGGTAAGCGCTGTTACTTTTCCCGGGGTTTTCTCCATTCTTGTTGCTGCTGCTTTTGAATGAAGAGGAACTTCGTTCTCTTCGATTGAAACCGCGCGCATATGAATTTCTCTGTCTATGAATTGACTTCATAAGCTATGGTTTGTAGCTTCATGTATGAATAGAAAGCTTTACAAGGTCGGTGGGGTGGTGAAAATGTCTGCTGTATTGCTTCTGTGAGCGTGCGTAGTTCTGAATAATTTGTCGCCCGTTTGCGTTGGGAACTATAACTGTTTGATTCTCTCAAATCATATGGCCTCTTCGCAAGAGCTCTCTATATCTTTATGTATGTTGTGATTTAGCATGAATATGAGGATGTATGTGTTTTGGAAGAGAAAAAAGTAGTTTGTTAAATTTATCTCTGTTAATGCTTCTGATCGGTGCTTGTATTTTTGAATTCGAGCAAAATAATTAATGTCTGTTAGTCAAACAAAGTAATTAAGGGAAAATATCTTCTGTTGTTGTTTACTTTTCAAATTACACGGTGAAGATGGGTGTTTTGAATTGTTCCCAAGTAAAGTATCATGAACTTCAATGTATTCTATTTGTTTGCTATGAGTCAATCACAGTGTTCATAACTTTATATGACTCATTTCATTTTTACTCGTCATTGGTTGTGTTGGATATTTACAGAGCATCTTTCTTTATTGTTGTAACAGGCGTATCTTCGGTCACCTTTGGTTCATGTTTGGATCAGTGACATAAATTCCAAGGTTGATGCTATTCGGATTTGTTAGTAGCCCTTTTAGGATCTCTTCTTTCATGGTACAGGTAGTGGCATCCTTGTAATATGGACTCTCAGCAGATTTTCAGTTACAGTAAAACTGATACTGGACCAATTAATCCATCATCTCATCCTGCTTTTTCATCAATACCCAGTAGGTTGCTTGGATCCTTGAAAATTGACTTAAGAAACTCGCCTAATTCCTCCTTTTCTAGTAATAATAATCACTTTGATTCTGATTCTCTTTCGACATTGAGTGACGGCCAGGATAGTAATAAATATAGTTATAGTGAGATCCTTTCTGGTGCGAGCCCTTCCTGTGACTCTTCTCTGGAAATCAGTCACAATTGGATCAATTCAACGTCATCCATGGATTATCACCAAGATGGACCACATCTATATTCTGCGAAGAGCTCTCTTCTAAATGATGTAAATGGTAGCCAGAAAATCAGACGTGCTCTGCAAGAAATAGAGTCAACTCTCATGGCCCCTAACAATGGTAATTACGCTGCCACATCAAATAACCCTTTTACTGAAAATGTTAGTAGCAGGCCGATGACTTCTGGCAACAACATATCTTGGAGTCATGACCAAAATTTACAGGATTTTCAAAGCCGACCATCTATTGCTTCTAGTAGTAATCAGCAGTTGAGTGAAGCTGCACATGCAGAGAAACGTCACAAAGCGATAGAGGAAGAAATGCTACAAGGTTTTCCACCTTGTAATTTGAGACAGTTGTTGCTTTCATGTGCAAAAGCGCTTTCGGAGAACAGCCTGAAGGATTTTGGTGAGTTGATTGAAAAGGCTAGAAGTGCTGTGTCCATTACTGGGGAGCCAATACAAAGGCTTGGTGCTTATTTGGTAGAAGGGCTTGTTGCAAGGAAGGAGGCATCCGGGAACAACATTTATCGGTCTCTCAGGTGCAAAGAGCCGGAAGGCAAAGACTTGCTCTCCTATATGCACAAGCTGTACGAAATCTGCCCATACTTGAAATTCGGGTACATGGCTGCCAATGGAGCCATTGCAGAAGCTTGCAGAAATGAGGAATGTATTCACATCATAGACTTTCAGATTGCCCAGGGAACTCAATGGGTGACTCTCCTTCAAGCCCTTGCAGCAAGACCAAGTGGGGCTCCCTATGTTAGGATCACGGGGATCGATGATCCTATTTCTAAATACGCCCGTGGCGATGGGTTAGAGGCGGTTGGAAAACGGTTGGCCATGATCTCTGAGAAATTTCACATCCCGATTGAGTTTCATGGATTGCCGGTTTTTGGTCCTGATGTGACGAGGGACATGCTTGACATTCGGCCTGGAGAGGCTTTGGCTGTGAACTTCCCGTTGCAGCTCCATCATACAGCTGATGAAAGTGTTGATGTGAATAACCCGAGGGATGGGCTTCTGAGAATGGTGAAATCACTGTCTCCCAAGGTGGTCACACTGGTGGAACAAGAATCAAACACCAACACAACTCCATTCTTCAATAGGTTCATAGAAACCCTGGATTACTACTTGGCGATGTTCGAGTCAATCGATGTCACCCTCTCGAGAGATGACAAGACAAGGATTAACGTGGAACAACATTGTTTGGCCAAGGATGTTGTAAATGTCATTGCTTGTGAAGGGAAGGAGAGAGTAGAGCGACACGAACTGTTTGGCAAGTGGAAGTCTAGGCTGACAATGGCGGGTTTTAGACAATATCCGATGAGCGGCTATGTAAATTCAGTTATTCGAAGCCTGCTGAGATTCTATTCAGATAATTATACACTAGTGGAGAAGGATGGTGCAATGTTGTTGGGGTGGAAGAGTAGAAATCTGATATCAGGCTCAGCATGGCATTGATTAGCTCAGGTTTAGGTTGACTTGATTTATAGTTCCAATCTATATGTCTCTACACATTTGATTTGTCTCTTTTGGTTAGATAGGTTCATCAATAGTTTTATGTACTTATTTTGATTCTTGCATACAAAGATTAGGCGTATGTTATTTGTATCTGGAGGTTGTCCCTTTATACTACCTAAATAGTGGGAAATTAGAAATTCTTGTAACCGACTGGTTTATCATGAATTGTTTACATGAAACACATTTGGTTTGCCTCATTCCTTTTCAGGGAAAAAAGTTTTCCTCGAAAATTTCATTAGTGAAAAGGATCTAATAAATTTTTATACATAGATAATACTGGTACTCTACAAATTTTATACATATGTTTGATACATTTTTATACACAAGCGGTAGCATAACTTTGCAAAATTCTGCGCACAAATAGTACCAGTACTCAGTAATGTGTGGTCTATCCAGTAGAAACATGCCTTTGAAATTTTTAATTCCAATATCTACATCATCGTCCTCCTTTTGTCTCTCATTACTCTGTCACCTGCCATTCTTCTTTCTACATCTGTCCTTTTCAGTTGTTCAGGCTCAACCTGAAGGTATGGACTTTCAGTTCACATGCACTACTTCGGATTTCTGGGTAGCTACCTAAATCGTCAGCTTCAAGTATTCTAGAAGCTCACCTACATGCCGTGCTAGTGCCTATGTTGCACGTGCTTCTACTGGCCCTACCTAATATCTACAGCCTGCACAGAGGAAATGTATAATTTACAGAGGTTGAGTTCAAAACCATGGAAAAAAGAAGTATGAGAAGCTGCAACATCATTTTCTTCTACTTATTAACCCACTCAACTCAGTGGATCACCCGGGTTGCACTGGTTCAAGGCTGTCTATCACGGGTTGCTTTTTTACCCAGTGGGGGTATCAAACCAGATTGGGAACATAGTCGGGTTTCCGGTCTGATCTGCTCCATCTGGATATTAAACCTTGGTCTATATTTCTCTCCAACTTGCACCACACGGCTGGAGAGAGACTTGTTCTCAAAAAGCACAATGCATTAAAGGCAATCTAGCTTGTGGAAATAACTGGGGCCAATTCCTACGCCAAAACTAATTTTTCAGGGAAGGCTGCATATAGCTTTCATATTGTAGTTCATACTACGGTTCAAAAATTTGGATAAACCACTTAATCGGTTAAGGTTATGGTTTAAAGATTAATGGTTTAGATCGAGATCAACTCGAAACAAGTTGTTCGTATTAAGATAATACAATATAATTCACAATAATATAATTTAATAAATTATATACATTTAATTAAATCCATCTGCCTACACCACACATGGCTCATCCGTAGAAACGTACGAGCTAAACATAATAGCTTCAATGTTGGAGTAAATTATTGTTAATTCAATACGATCTTTTGGTTTTATTTTATAAAATTTCTTAACTAATTAATCAAATTAAGACACCCTAACTAGTTCTACCTAACTTTATTAATTTTTTTTGCCCAACTAAATTTATTAATTTATACATATAAAGTTGTTTATAGGGATCACTACGTGAGTATGTTTCAGCAAATGAAGAGGCAATGTTGGTGGCTCCCATTATCCCATATACACTCTTCTAATTCTATTATTGTAAAGATTACATTTGTTTTAAAATTGTATACAATTAAATAGGTGGTAAAATCAAAAAATTATTTAATTATTAAGTAGAGTTAATAAGATTTAAGATCATTTTTTATTTCAATAAAATATGCTGAAAGGGTTAACAACTATATCATGATTTTGGAAAAAAAGTAGACATTAAAACAAAATGTATGTTTACATGTTATTAACATGAAAGTTATTGTGTTTAAAACAAAATGTGCATTGTTTACATATTATTAACAATTCTACAAATATAATATAAGCACTGACGCCAGCTTTTTTGATCTCCAAGATTCAAGGCATGGGTTTGAGATATCTATTATTAATTTTGGAGGTGAAATTGAAAAGTGTTGCAAGAATCTCAGTCTCAAAAAATGCAAATCAAAATAATTACATATTGTACGAAAAATTGGAAGAAAAAAACGCACGTGAAACACTTAGGGTTTGTTTGGAAGTTATTTCTAGAATTTAGGTTTGGTTACAAAACCTAGGTTTTGACTTAAAAACTAGATTTTGTCTAAGCACAAACAATTTTCAAAAAAGCTATTTTAGTTACAAAATATCGGTTTGAAACCTAGGTTTCTTCTTTCCTACTTTTTTCCTTCTTTCTCTTTCATCTTTCTTATTTCTTTCCTTCTTTCTCTTTCCTTTTTCCTAATTTTTCTTTCTTTCTCTTTCATTTTTCCTACCTTTTCTTTCTTCTCTTTCTTTTTTTCTATCTACTTTT
>JANTPZ010012973.1:0-14665 GCA_025593235.1 Vachellia pachyceras
CAAGAAGCAGATGGAAATTTTTTCTGAGAGTATTGAGACTTTGAATGCGCATGCTGATAAATGTAGTCGGGAGATAAGAAAAGCCAGGACAGTGTTTATTCAGAAGATAATCAATCCTCCAACTTGATAATTCTTTGCTGTGTTTATTGATGGCTTTTTTATTGTTAACTTACTATTCCGGACCAGTCTAGACTTGCTGATTAAACACCTTCATTATCAATTGAGGTGGCTTCAAAAAGAAATACAGGGATGGTACTTGTGTATAACAATTTCTACACTTGGTGTGTATGGATCTTTCGAGAGTATATATGTAGACATATCTACATACACACACTTATTATCGCAAATTTTGTAGTTTAGGAGTTGCCAATTATTTTGTGCTCGACGATGGTTATTATTTTGGCAGTTGAACTCGTCAAAAGTTACCGTAGGTTTCGATCCCTTGCCCATAACCCCTACCTCTCAGAAAAAGGAGAGGCTACCTATGAAAGCATTACAAGAAATCTTTAGTTGATTTTCATTCATTCTATTGAAAAAGGCTTCTGGTACTCTATGGTCATCACATGCAAAACTCTCATTTTGAATCCTTCATGGTTTTGGGAATATGTTTGGTCGTCATTTTGTGATCAAGAAGCTACGGGTTATTTGATTAGTTTGGTTTTGTTTCTATTAAGGTTTCGATATGAGGATTAGAATTTTGTTTTATTTTCTTAATTGCTTGGATAATGGTTATTTATATCCCGATTAGCTATGTGATGGCAATGGCTAGCAATTGTTTGTTGAAGGAGACTCTGATTTTCATATTCTTGTTAACTTATGTTATGATATACTAATATACATATGTTTTATTTTTTAGAGGGTGTGCTTTATGTTTGCTTTATGGATAGGCATTTCATGTTTTGTTGTAATCAATTGATGCATGTTTGTTGTATTATTGGGTTGTGCTTTGTTGTTAGCATTTCATGTTGAACAATATTTGTTTCATGTTGAACAATATTTATTTCATGTTGAACAATTTTTTTTTCATGTTGTGCTTTGTTGTTAGCATTTCTAAATTGTTTAGGGAAAACTTCTTCAAAGATTGAGACGGCAGATGGGAAATCTTTACCAAAATCTTCAAAGGGCTACTGTCAACTGCAGAACTGCAATTACAAGGCTGAAAGATGGGCAAGGAACGTGGCTGGAGCATGAGGGACAAATAGGTAACACCTTCTTAGACAAATTTTTCAAGCACATGTGAATGACATCCCAGGGAACTATTTGGGTCTACCAATAATATGGGGACTCTAAAAATGATATGAAATGATGACTTGATGAGGGAATGGTGGGTTGCTTGGTTTTTGGCTCTGCATATTATATCCTTCATCGTAGGCATACACATAGAAATGATGACTTGATGAGGGAATTTAATTTAGATATACAATACTTTGTCCCTTCAATATTTTGGGAGAAAGAATTAGGCAAATAAGAGAAAATTCTATGATGGTCTGCATTTTTGAATCGTTGAGTGGCTGGAAAAAAAAGGAATATGAAACAAGCCTGTATACAGGCCAGGCCTAAAATAGGCCCAGGCTCAGGCCGAAAATTTGGCCTGTATACAGGCCACAGGCCAGGCCAGCCTCCCCCCAACCAAGCCTGGCATGTTCGGGGTGGAGCCTGGCCTGGCATGTTTCCACGCCTACGTACAATAATACTATCTTTAAAAATTATTCCGCAGCCTCCCAAAGAAATAAGGAAGCAATACTCTTTAAGATTAAATGAACAATTCATGTAAAGATACATGATAACATAATTGGTTGAAGGTAATAAAATCCAACAAGAAACTTAAGGATTTTCTATCTCCAAAATTCTCTTATTTATCTTACCTCTCATCTTTGTAAATATGTGTGTATGTGTGTGTGTCAATAAATGAAATGGCAAGTGAGAGTATTTAGAGACAATGAATAGATGATTTGAAATGGGATCTCCTAAAACAATATACCCATTCGATTAAAAGTCACATACAACTATACGTTATATTCATTGTATCTTATAAATTAATTCATGAACCAACAATATGATTAAATTCCTTAATTTAAAAGAAAATGATTTTTCAAAAGATATCTTTTCATTTTAAAATATTTCAATAATATTTAGAAAGACTATTTCTTTAACACACCCATAAATCAAATTTCCAACATTTGAATGATAAAAAGGCTTTGAGATGAAAATGATGAAAGAAGAAATGAGTGGCAGTGGTGTTAAGGAGGAATTGAACAAATCTGCAGGCATGGATCGACAGATTAATGAGGGAAGGAGTGAGCAGGTAATAGGTCTTTTTATATTAACATTTAATGATCACGTTGATATAAGATGAAATAAAACTACACTGACATGACATATTTAACTTATACATCATAAATTATGTTGAATAAGTAATTTTTATGGTTAATTTAAATTGATATAATGGAACATGTGGAGGGGGATCAATGTCGTCCTCCTTGAAATTGCGGGCCAATGCTCCAATTCAGGAGAACGACGACCCACTTGAAACGTTGACATTGTGCTTGTTTAGGAACACCGTTTCTTCAATGGTACATGCAAATCAAGATGAAATCATCTTGAAATATGTAAAAAACATCTTAAAATTGGTAAAACTATCTAAAAATCTGTAAAATATGTCGAAATCTGCAAACTCATTTCTCCCAACGGAATTCTCAAAAACAGATTCAAGGACCCCGGTACTCTGACCAGATTCACCAGCAAGCAATTTTGGCGTCAAAATTTCTTGGGATCCACAGATGCTAAGCTCCTTAACTAGACACTTGCTATTACGACCAGACCAAAAGCATCAATCAGTCAAGCGGATGGTGGTCAACGTAAAAGCGAGCCAATTGTACCGTCATCATACCACAATAAAAAGCCTATGGCCTACCTGCTGGAAGCTAGCCATTATGGGAAACGGACTTAATTCCCATTCCATTTCCTGCGCCACAACGGACTTCGTGGGCTCTGTTTGGTAAGCCATTTTTATCAACAGATGCGTTTACCGAGACAAAATTCTTCACATAAATTATCTCAGAATCTGTGTCCGTTTTCCCAACGGACTATCCAAACGGACCTGTGCTTGTTTGGGAATTCTATTAGGAAAATGGATTTTACAGATTTCGAGGTATTTTGGGAATTTCGAGATAGTTGGATTTCAAGATGGTTTTTATGGATTTCAAGATGGTTTTTACAGATTTCAAGATGATTTTGTCTCGGCTTACATGCACCGTTGGGAAGAATGACTTCCCAAACAAGCGCTTCAGTGGCTCAGCGGAACTGAGCGGACTAACTGGATATCTTGAAGAAAATACGAGTTTAATTATGTTAATTAATTTCCTTGATTAGTTAAATGATGTGTGTGACGTGTCCTCTTCCGTTGGTGGTTTACAGGTTGGGCATTTACTTGGAATAATAAATGGAAAGGCATTTCAATGTTGTGAGTTGAAGTAAGTAGTAACTACACCTGCTATTCAACTCCATGAGATATCGTTTGCAGGCAACACGCACTCAAAATGGCTTGTGCCTCATTCCATGACTTGGCTCGCACACATCATCTCAAAATACTACTTGTGATTGTAAATATAAGTCCATTTACTAGGATAATGTGTACTACTAAATGGGTCTTGTATCAATGACTAAAGATAATCATAAATCTAATTGTAGATATGACTACTACGGTTCATTACATGACATACTCGTATAAAACCAAAAAGTCAGAGGAGCTGAACTAATGCTTCACAGACTGCTAATGTATGTAAATCGCGTGTTTGAATTGGATTTTGAGAATACGTTATAGGAAATTATTTTTAAAAAAAATTGCTTTGGACTTGTATAGGTGATCTCTACTTCAAACTATTGCTTCAGTTTTAAAATCCATTTTGAGTTTTGAACGGGTGCTTGGCTGGGATACATCATGAATCTTGGATAAAAAGTGATTTGTACCAGGAGTCCCAAACACCCGAGTGAAGTGAATGTGATTTGAGTTGAGGCAAGGGATTGCATACTTTTTTTTTAAACACAAGTATCTTTTTATCCGATATTATTCTAATAACTGCCAGACACTGAATGTGAATTTTTTTTTAATTGAAATTTAAATTTTAACAGGATCAACCCCGTCCGGTATATCAAATCACTTTTTCAACGGATTACCAAACGGCCACAATAAATATGTTCTTTACATATCCAATATTCTATTATTACATAAAGTGATCATTTTCATAATCAACTGGTTGTATTTGTTTAACATGGCTTTTTTTTTTATTTTTACCCACAATCAATTATATTTCTCTCTATCTCTTTTTTCACTAATCTCTCTCCCCGTCTCAAAAGATAAGCGTACACTGCACTGCGAAAAATTCACATATTTAACATTTATTGTTTTTAGCTAATTTTATCCAACAACTCAGTTTGTGCAGTTTGATAATTATTGCTTATAAAAAATAAAAAATATATTGTAACTATTCATATGCCCAAGATTATCTTTTTAATGAAACAAGAATAGGAGATGGAATGTGAGCGCAAATAAATGGCAAAGGATGGAAATGTAACTACCGATTTTATCATATATTTTTTTTTTGGTGGGGAAAAGGGGGCACAGCCCCAAAAACATCAACTCACATTAATAAGTGATAAGTCTGCCAAGAAAGGCTGAGAAATACAGTGAGGAACAGAGGTAAATACATTGAGACCAGCATCCAGGTTCAAAGCAGATCGAGCTAATCCATCAGCACAGGAGTTGCACGAGTGATCCACATGGTTTATAACAACGGTCCAAGCCGCACTAATCTTGGCTTTGATATCATCAACCAAAAGCTGGGCCTCTGGAGCAAGCATCAAGTCAGGGCGGCTGGACTTGATAAGGTCAACTGCATGTTTACAATCAGATTCCAGGTTTAAGTGCGTACTGTGGTGGTCCGATGCCAAATTTATACCAGACAGAATAGCAAATAGTTCAGCACATAGAGGGCTTGGAGCGACAATCTTCTCTGAAAAACGCTTGAATCAAAGCTCCAGAGTGATCCCTAATAATTCCACATGTGGCAGCTCTGTGTGTAGAAATGAAGCTAGCGTCCACGTTCAGTTTCAGCCATCCAGCCGGTGGAGCTACCTAGTAAGAAAGGAGCCTTTATTTACAGCAGAAGTAATAATGTGCTTCTGGAGCGAATAATTGCGCTTTAGCTCATCTATTCTCCTAAGAATGTCATGAAACAGCGCATTCGGGGAGCCAACAGACCCTTGAAAGAGTGACTTATTTCGGCGTTCCCACAGGGCATGTATAGTCACACTAAATGTTTGACACCAGTCATTTCAAAACTTCCCTGGTAGCGAGCGAACTAAGTTTAAATAAAGCCACTCTTGTAAGTCCTTGTCAAAGAAAGCACGTCTGGATCTTAGGGGGACGAAGCGGCACCATACGTCCTTGGCAAAATCACAGTCCCGTAAGACGTGAAGAGTAGTTTATGGGGAGTGAGTACAATAGCAACAGTTATCATCCTCAGTCAACCGATGGCGAACTCGATTACAGTTGGTTAGTAGAGCATCATTTGCTACCAACCAAAGGAAGGAACGCAAACGTTGAAGGCACGCAAGACTCCATATCACTTGAAACAGTTTGTTGAACCCATGGCCTGACTCTGAAAGTAAGGAGTATGCTGAGGAGATGGAAAAGGAACCATTAGAAGAGGGCTGCCAAGAGGGGACCCCGTTCCGCTGCAACACCGTATTCTCCTTAATCAGATTCCAAACTGAGCTAATTCCCTTCCTCCCTGAACCTACATACTTGAGGAAATAGATCATTTCCACACTTATGGCTCTCATGCACAAACCCAAAGGCTCTCCCTATCAGTTATCAACTTCCACCCAAGCTTCATCATGAACGCTTGATTGGTTAAGCAGGACTAACGCAACCCTAAACCCCCACAAGGCTTAGGGGAGCACACCCTGTTCCACTCCACTAGATGGATTCTACGGCACTGCAGGGTAGTCCCCCAAATGAAAGATCTGCAATTTTTATCTAGCTCATCACAAACCGAAGCTGGAAGGAGAGATGATTGCATGGCATACTGGGGAATACCCGCTAAAACAGACTAAGTGAGGGTGATACGCCCCGCCAAGGACAAAGAATTAACTTTTCACGTGCTTAGCCAAGACGTCGCCCTCTCCAAGATATAATGGTGCGTATTACGAGAGACCCTTTTATCAATTATTTGGGCCCCCAAATATCTACCAAACTCATCCGTCTTACTAAAGCGAAGTATCTGACAAATACCATCCTGCACTGCTCCTGGAACATTCTTGGAGACATAAACAGTTGTCTTATCTCTGTTAACTTTCTGTCCTGAACTGGAACAGAAATTATCGAGACATTCAACAATGGTATGAGCTTGGTCTACATTAGCCTCAGCAAAAAATATTAAATCATCTGCAAAACAAAGATGGGACACAAACAGGCCATCCTTGGAGAAGGCAAAAGGACTCCATCTCCCTTCGTTTGTGGCAGCCAAGATGAGGTGAGACAGGCGCTCCATGCATAAAACAAACAAATAGGGTGATAACAGATCCCCTTGGCGGATGCCTCAAGAAGGGATAAAAGGTTCAAGTTCCTTCCCATTCCAAAGAACCCGCATATCTGAAGAGGAGATACAATGCCAAACAATACTGCAAAGAGACTCTGGGATGCCAATATCCAACAGTGTATCCCTCACAAATTGCCATTTTAGCCTATCATAGGCCTTTTCGAAATCAATCTTCACTGCCATATAACCACGTCTCCCCCTCTTCAACTTCATATTGTGAATAATCTCCTGAACCACGCTTATGTTATCCATGGTGATGCGACCAGGCACAAAACTAGATTGACAAGGACCAACCAGGCGATGCATCAGACCTTTGATGCGGTTGGCAATAAGTTTGGTTAACACCTTGTAGGAGACATTACAAAGGCTTATGGGCTGAAATTGTTTAAGACAGGATGCCAACTCCACCTTTGGTATAAGAACCAACAAGGTCTGATTAATTTCCTTAACCATTTCGGGACAGTGGAAAATATTCTTGATCAAGGTACAAAGGGAATTGCCCACTATCTCCCATTGACTTTGAAAGAAGATAGCCTGGAAGCCATCCTTACCTGGGGCCTTCAAACTACCCATACTAAAGAGAACACTCTTGATTTCCTCATTGGAGACCTCTTTGGAGAGAAGATGAACCTCCTCCGTGTCAAGGGAGGGAAAGCAATAGGGTAAGCACTTATTAACATAATCGGACTCATCCAAAAAAAGCTTTCTATAGAAATCAATTGCCATACCTTCAGAAACCCAAGCCCCTTCATCATTTTGGAGAGATTCAATTCGGTTTAGGCGCCTCCTGACTATTGCAGTGCCATGGAAGTATCTAGTATTTCGGTCACTGCATGACAACCATTGAGCTCTAGACTTCTGCATCCAAAGGAGCTCTTCCTGACTAAAGACACTATTCAGTTCCTTCCAAAGCTTTGTCTGAAGATCTTTGAGGAAAGGGTTAAAACCATTAGTTAAACTCCTAGCAATCCCATTCAACCGGCGTATAAGGATCATCTTAGACTGTAAGATATGTCCAAAAGAAGATACATTCCACTCCTTAAGTGACTGCTGGACAGAATAAAGGTTCGAGCTCCAATCAATATGAGGCACCCAATTCTTAGACACCACCAGTGGGAATTCGTCGTGCGTTAACCAAGCTGCAAGAAACCGGAAAGGCCGTCACCTTCTATTAGGGGACTTTGTGCGCTGGAATCTAACACAAAGAGGGGCATGGTCTGACTTGTAAGAGGGCAAATGAAGGACATCCACTTCAGGAAATCGAAGTCTCCAAGACAAATTTATCAACATATGATCCAGTCTCTCACTTAGATGACCATGATACCAAGTGAATGGGCATCCCTGAAACCTAGCATCTATTAAGCTGCAATTATGAATCACCTCTTTAAAGGCATTACAACTAGCTGTTTGAGACTCAGACAAGGGAGAGGATTTCTCATAGGGCTCCAATAGAGCATTAAAGTCTCCAATCACACACCACAGACCAAAAATAGATGAAGAGATTGACGAAATACCCTCCCAAAGATCACATCTTCGGTGAGCCAAAGGGCTGCCATACACAGCAGTTAGGCACCAATGGTTGCTATTTTTTCATTGAACAACCATATGAATAAATTGCTTAGACAGATTTATAATGTCAACCTTCTAAAGGAGAGTATCCCAAAGACACCAAATACCTCCGGATTGACCATCAGCATACGATATAGCATATCCATCAAATTTGAGCTTTTTAATTATGCCCAAAGCTCTATTACCACTAGAGTGAGTTTCCATCAGGATCATAAAGTTTGATTCATACATTCTTCTAATTTCTGAAATTAAACGAGGAAACACCTTATCGCAAGTACCTCTACAATTCCATGAGATTATATTCATTTGGACAGGGGAACAAAGGGTGCCACCTTGGTAGCATTCAGGGGGTCCAGTGACGCCACGTCAACATCCATTCTTGCTTCCGGCCTAGTATGAACCTGCAATATAGATAGCTGGCTTTCCTCTGCACATTGGGCTTGCGTGCCTCCATGCTCTTCGGGCTGGTATAAACCTGCTATAGGTTCCGAACTCTTCTTCTCTAACAGTCTTGTCAGAAGTAGCTTGTCGAGCTCATTATTCTGTATTGACGGCACGTGAACAGTAACGTTCGCAGCACCACTGGTGTGGTGAGCATTTGTATGGGCTTTCCTGGTGTTTCCTCCCTTCGTGTTGTTCCGTCCTCCCAACGGTGGATTCTTGCCTCCTGAGAAATTCCTTATATGCACCGTTCTCGACCCAAGCTGAGAGGCACGTGGCTCAGCAGACACACGTGTTTGGCCGTCATGCACGTGGTTAGTGTTGTGCATCGAAACCGTCACTGGTGCCATTGAATTAGCGATATTCGCGTGATTAGCATTAACACTGAGATTAGGAGTCGTCTGCCAGGAATGATTTAGAGATCGTTTCTTCCGTGATTTACGCAAGATCATCCAGGGGCCGAATATTTGATCTGAATCCGTTTTGATCGCTTCCTCATGATGAGGCTCATTCATAGCAGATTTTGCATGCAACATTTGCGGCTCAGAAACCGACCCCTTAAATGACGCATCCCTACCAGCATCGGTAACGGTAATCTCCGTAGCTTCAGCTGCCGTTGGTGACGTCGGAGTGTTCGCCGCTGGCTAGTTAGACTGATTGTTGTCGACAGCGTCGGTGTCTCTACTTTCCTGGCACTGACTCGCCCTATGCCCATACCGTCCACAGGTAAAACAAATTTGGTCAGACCCTCGAATTCAACAGCTAAATCCCTACCCATATAACGCAGCTTTGGAACAAGTCTCTTACGCAGGTTTATCTCCACGCACAGCCGTGCATATTTCCCTCTACTATGGATATATAGATGTAGCCATGTCTACTTTGAGCATTGTTCCCAGGCATGCCCTTGCTCTCCACAGGAAGTTCTTATTGTAGAGTTCCCAGGTGGGATCAGGGAGCCTCACCCATACCGCCACCTTTTGAACTTCCTTCGCATTCTCGATGAAGAACGGCCGCCATCGTTGCACCACCAAATAATGGTCCGCTACCATCCAGGGACCTTCGTATAGCGCCAGTGTGTAGTCCTCTTAAGATGCGAATTGCACCAAGAAGTAATCTTGTGGTAAGTCAACCACCCTGACATCACCCTTGCGTCCCCATTTCTGTCATAGTCTCGCTGCCATGAATCTGAGAGACACTTTCTTGCCAAGTAACTGCACTACCAGACAGCCACTCAAATTCTTCCGGTGTAACTTTGATCTTCGGGCAAGGGTTGAAGGAATCTTCCTCGTCCTCACCTTCAGAAGGCTCCTTGTACCAGCTATTTTCCGGCTCTTCCGACATATCGTACCAATTAGTGGAAACATCCTCTGTATCATTTAGTAACGAATCCTTATACGAAGGCTTATTGTTGTCAGGAGCACCAGAACTCTCGCTATGAGTATTTCCCTTCGTTTTAACCTTCTTCGTGCTTCGTTGAAGCAGATCATTTTCATGAGCGCTCTCCTCCATCCCCCGATCTCGATTTTATCATATATGGAGCACATGTAGCCAGGTTGCATAATTAAAGTTTACCATTTTTCTCCACCTAACAAATATTTGTTCCCTTCGGGCAAAAAAAAAACAAATATTTGTTCCCTTCACATAAGATACCTATGTTTTTTTTTAAATTTTTTTGATAGATTTTATAACACATTTTATGTAAGTTATGTGAAGAACATTAGAAATGGGTAAAAAAATTTGTAAGATGAGGAAATTATTACTCATGATTTTTTTTAATAAAACCCTGGATCCCATTTCAATAAAACATCAAAACAAAGACAAATTTTATACCTATGGCATGTTTGGTATGGTGGAATTTGAATGGTGGAATTGGAAATAGAGTTCATTTCCTATGTTTGGTATGGTGGAATTGGGAGGTGGAATTGAAAATGGAAATAGAAATAAAATTCAAAATAGGTAGAAATGATTTCCATAATGTAACCTATGGAATTGTATTCAATTCCATGGAATTTATTTTTGGCCTTTCCTTTTTTCATATATATATCCATTTTCATCTCCATCTCTATTTCTACCAAAATCATTTTCAACTTATTAAACGAGCTATTAAAGCAGCCTGCATGAATCGCTGGACCCATTTTAAATAGGAAAAATGAAATCAAATTCTGCCGTCGGCCCATGCCTGCACTAAAGCAGCCTGCATGAATCGCTGGACCCATTTATCAAGACTCGCGGTGCGAAAGGACTATCTTGCCCTCACTTTCAAATCTGGTCTCGCTCGCTCTATTTCTCTGTCCGGAAAATAAGAAGACAGGTCGTCTCTAGATTTCCTCTGTCCTTTGCGGGAAGCGAAACATGGCCTTCGCCTCTTTTCTTGGCAGAGTCCTCTTCGCCTCTGTTTTCATACTCTCTGCTTACCAGGAGTTAGTATACATGTTCCGTTGACTCATTTTTGTTTCTTTCTTTTTTCATCTTTCTTGCGATTTTTGTTCGTTATTAGCTGATATGCCTGTATTTTTGCTTTATTAGATAAAAATTATGATGTTTTTATTAAGCTCTTCAATTGACTATTTTTAGCGGTCTCTTTGCTTGGATCTGTTGTGTTAAAGTTTTGTACTTTATCTGATCTGTTTAGTGTAAGAGGCCGGAATAGATCTCTGTTTCTTACTTTGATTTTCCGGGAAAATGCTATCCGTCTCGTTGCAAGTTGGTCATTTTCGTAAATTTCGAAGCTGGACGAAACTTTTCCTGTGCCTTTTTGACATCATTGTTAAGGAATGAGTTAGTCAGTGGCATCCATAAATCATCCATCAAAGGGGTTGCACTAGAGAAATTTGCTTAAAACTTTGGTTTTCTCCTTACCAGTATCATTGTCTAGAATCGGTCCGTCGTGGATGTCCTTGTCTCTTGAGTCCTGTGGGCGTTATTCTTGTGATGTGTTTGATGCGCTGGGAAGTGAGAACGAGATATATAAAGTGATCTCTTTTATTTCTTAGTAATTAGTACTAAATCAAGCAGCCATGAGAATATGGCTATTACATTGTAATGATACATGAGCAAGTTATTTAGGTATTTCACATGTACTAAATCAAGCAGCCATTGGTTGGTTTAGTGTACTAATTAGATCATCAATCATATAGGGTTGGGACACAAGGGTCTCCAATAGGATAGGAACTGCTTGCCATGGACTAAAGAACCATTTTTAACATGCTGTATCGACTGAAATGGACTTGGAAACTTAACTTTTCATGACGGCAGATACCTTGACTGTACGAAAGACTGCTTCTGCACAGTTTTTCAGTGAATCTTAGAGTCTTGAAGTCCTTTTTATTGCAATTTAATTTGTTGTTCCAAAACTAACTAATTTTTTAAATTAATTGTGTCTTCTTTGCTCTGGCCTTGTAGATTTAATGAATATGGTGTAGATGGGGGACCTGCAGCGAAGGCACTCAGACCAAAGTTTGATGCTTTTACGCATCGGGTGCATTCTCATGCTGGCTTTGAACTCCCAGAAATTGATGTTAGTCTCTCTCTCTCTCTCGTTTGCTTACTGTCTTAGTTCAGGGACTGAGGGACATGATTAAAACAATGAAACGTAGATATTAGAAAGCTAATGGTAGAAAAAGAAAGATGTGGACAAATTTCTTATAAGTTATAAGCTGGAGGGTCTGGATTGAAGTTGGAGAGCGCTTGTGATTTCAACGTTTTCAGGTTTTTCTTCCCTTCGAAAGCAGGGCTTAATATATCAGATGGATGTGTTGTTAACTTATACAAGACTTTCCGTTGGACTTGACTTAAGGTTCACTGGCACTTCTTAATGCCGTTACTTAAAAGATTTTGGCTCTCAAGAAGCTTGATGATGGTGATTTTTTCTGGTCATGAATCTTAACGGAGAACCGACAGAAAGTAATTGCAAGTAGTTAAACAATAATAAAACCTTTAAGTTTCTTTAATCAATATTAATGATATGCATGCTTGGGATGACAAGTTTGTAGCTTAAGAAGAAAGTCTGTTTTTCACGCAGCATACATGTTGCTTATTTCCTTTATTTTAGTAGTTTTTTATTTTATAATTAATGTCATGAGCAGATTAAATATTTGGTTGCGGGAGCTATTGCACTCAAGGGAATTGGGGGGCTTCTTTTCATCATTGGAAGCACTTTTGGAGCTGTCCTCCTGGTTTGTAGTCAGATTTTTCATAACGAATTTTACTCCGAAGTTGGATTTCATCTTTTGACCCACCTGGTTTTACCAACTATGGATCTTTTTGGCTGTAGCTTCTGAATCAGATGATTGCGACTCCAATACTGTATGACTTCTACAATTATGATAATGAGGGCAAAGAGTTCAATCAGCTTTTCATCAAATTTACACTGGTCAGAGCAGTGTTCAATTTTTTTTTAAACTGTGGTTCATTTTCATCTCTGCATGCCAAAATTCAAGCTGTTACTTGTGTAAGGATTGCAAAAATTGTTTATCTGATTGAAATACATCTTGCAGAATATGGCTCTCTTTGGGGGTCTGTTGTTTTTCATCGGAATGAAAAACTCCATTCCTAAAAGGCAACCCAAGAAGAAGGTTCCTAAAACAAAAACCTATTAGTAGCATCAATCGGGAGGCACCCATATTGCATGGAGTTTCTCAAGTCACTTGCTGGTTCTTGCCATTCTTTAATCCGCCAGGATATGGCCTGGGTTTGTGTCTGGTTCAGAGCCATTTTTCACTCCCATTTTGATTGTTGTAGTTGCCTACATACGATTTTTTCTTTAATTTATGGTCTCTCTCTTGGCCTCTTGGGTAGAGGTTAGGAACTATCATTCGTTTGCTAGACTTGTCTGCTAAGAGAGGAAAAAGATAAGTTCAAAGCCTGTGCTTTTCAAACTTCGAGTGTCATTCTTGATTTTTTGTTCTGTTTTGGCGATCTTGGTCATAGTTCAGGCACAACAAGCACCCTTATCGTTGAACCTAACGGGATTTGTAGGCCTGCTTCCTTTCTGTTTAGCTTTATCTGTAGTAATAGTACACGCTCTTGCCAATCTCTTGGTGATTCTTCCCCATGGCCAAAGCTTAACGCTATATTTTTCTTCGTTTGATCGAAGTGTGCCCAATTCCAGTAACTTGCCAGCAAACGCATTTTATTAAAATCAAGAGCGTGTAACTTGCCAGTAACTTGCCCGATTCCAGTAGCTTAAGGCTCTGTAAAATCGCAAGTAAATTAATTAAAAGCCACTTATTAAAATCAAACAATAAGGGAGCCTTCATAAATACCTGGGCTTGTTACACACACAGGACAACGTGTCATACAGTATAATTCACCTATGTTGCGCCATCTACACTATTTTTCTTTTGGTTTTCTTAAACCTGAAATTTTTAAAATTTTTTTATGTATAAAAATTTTAGGTAAGTGGTTGGTCTTGTTCATGATCTAAGGATATGGAACCTAGTACATGATCCATTAGAGTCTGTCCCTGCGGGCAGGGGAGCAAGTTAAGTGAGCTTTTTGGTCTGGATACACAGGTAGATCAACCCAGCTTAGTTGTGGTGATGCCTCTCCAAGCGTTGCGATTGGAGTCATAATTAAGTGGCACTCCCCAGATCGAATCATCTACCTTTAGGTGAAAGTATTAGCTTAATTCCTTCGTCAGCTGAACCCACGGACGTTGGGTTTGAAATTTTTTAAAATTGCACCAGGGTAAAAGGTAATTTTCTAACATTCTGTGTAAAAGTAAACGCTTATAGATTTGGAAAATGGGCCACTTTGTCAGCTAGAAGGTATACTACGGTGCACAAAGAAAACGGATTTTGGTTTAGGGTTTAGGGTTTAGGACCAGAATTGGTCTTCATAGGACTGATCAGTTGGGCAATTACTTGGGTGTTCCACTCTTGCAC
Source organism: Vachellia pachyceras (assembly GCA_025593235.1). NCBI lineage: Eukaryota > Viridiplantae > Streptophyta > Magnoliopsida > Fabales > Fabaceae > Vachellia > Vachellia pachyceras. The sequence continues at coordinate 14,498 of JANTPZ010012973.1, forward strand.
AAAAGGGTAACTAGAGAAACCTACCGTTACTTAGAAGAGAAGGTGCATGCTAAGTTGCAAGGATGGAAAACCAGATCGCTCTCTTTCGCGGGAAGAATCACACTTGCCCAGTCCGTCCTTTCCACTCTCGCCTTCTATTCCATGCAGTCATCCCGTTTACCTCAAGCA
>JANTPZ010012974.1:0-21824 GCA_025593235.1 Vachellia pachyceras
CACTCGAGTGTTTTTCAACACTTTCTTTTGTTACTCGAGTTTTCACCTAGAGTGAAGAATTTCTAAAGTATCTTAACTCACAATACTCGAGTGTTTAAACTCATAACTCGAGTGTTAGCAACACTTCCAACAAAAACTCAAGTGTTGTCTGAAAGTATTGAATTTTTCTTATGAAAACAACTCGATACTCGAGTATTCAACCACAGAACTCGAGTAATCTCAATACTTTCATACAGAACTCGAGTGTTTCATCAAAAACACTTAATCATCAATATTTAAGCTTTATAATTCTTGAAATCACTTTGTTATCATCAAAATAAGATATCAACAAACCTTTCTCCACTCATCTATCATCATTCATCAGTTTCAATGTCTTATCCGTGAATTTGTTTCTCTCGAGTCAAGAAGTTGCCTCTAGCTAGTTGCAGCTTTGGGTGAATTTTGGAAACCTTGTAGGATATTGTTGAATTCAAAATTTTGGAAACCTTCTCATGCGTTTGTGGCTGTGATAAAGGTTTTGGACTGTGCAGGGATCCACATCTGCAAATGGCGAGACAACACTTGCCATTTGCTGGTCAACACAATTAGAAAGACTCAATATGTTTTTGACGTTTTGTTTACAAAGTTGCTTTGGTTTTGTAGACAAATCTACGATACGCATCCTGAGACGTTGTCTAACAACATGGAAAATTTTATGCAGACTGGCCTTTCATGTAGCTACATTTAAACTCTTATGTCCATATCAGTAACTCATGGGGGGGCTGTTACAATTGTATAATACATTACAGATATTATGCAGAACCATCTACTTTAAATTTAATGGTACTGTATAAACTGCATCCAAGGAGGTTCTATCATATCATTATTTATATCTATATGTTTCTCAATATCTTTCCCTTACACCTTCAACTTATGTAGCTTTTACTACTCGAAAGTTTGCAGATAGATTATTTTGGGCTTAAGATATACATATCTTAATGACATTCACAGTTTTATATTTCTTCTAATCATTATGGTGAAGACTATGAACAAAAATTTGAATGCAATTCTGAGTTTGCTGTACCTGTTAGGGAAACCAGCTGGCATATTCATGATCATTGACTGATTTTTCATTTATCAGATATCAATATTTTCACATACACCTAAAACTTATTTATCTTCTACTATTTGCATGTTGAAATATTGAACCAAGGTTGATTAGAAACTAGCCACCCCATTGTTTTACTTCTGTTTCGTTATATATAGTTAACTTCTCCTAACTTTATGGCATATAGGTGATTATTATATCTTGCCAGATCTTGCAGTTTCTGTAGCTACCTACTGTAGGTAGGGAAAAACAATTGCAGGTGCCAAGTTCTTCAAACAGAATTGATGCCATGTAGATTGTAGAGTACAACAACAATAGCAAGCCTTATCCCCTTTAGGCAGTGTTAGTTAGCTACATGAATTGCATGGAACTATTGTGCGATGCAATAATCAAGTCTTTAGATAAATTATTGACCAAAAGGTTCCACTTAATAACATTGTTGATTGTTCTCTTTGGTTTTCTACCGTTTTAGAGGACAGTTTCTTAATTTTTCAATATGTAATCAGATTTAAATTGTTAATTTACATTTTCTGATGGAATTGATGTTACTCTGCCTTTTCACGTTCTCTGGAAAAACATAGACGTGAGAACACTTCTAAATCTAATATTGGTACCCTTGAAGCCTTTATTTATTTCACAGTTGATGCTCAGCATCATCATGCTCATGCTACAGGTCAATTTCTTTGCTTTGACCTCTAATATTTGCACGTGTGGTATTAGTAATGTGCTATCAGTTCCAAGAGGTTTATTTTTACAGGGCATGTTTGAAATATATTTTCTACTGATTAGATGTCAATGCTTCGGTAAGAAATGAGTAGGTTATTATGCATCATTTTAGGAATTTTATTTTGATGGCCTAGTTCTGCTGACCTAATTTTGGCTTCTTGCATAGTATCTTGACTTCTCTATTTATAGGGCACAGTGTGCTGAACTTATTATGCTTTTCTCCTCCTTATAGAGGCTTTATGGTTTCCCTGGAGGTTTACTCAATTGACATTTGGCCATAACTCAATGCTTTCTTATTTTCATGTATAATAATGTTATCTTCGTATTTTTTTGAATATGATAGATGAAGCTAATGAATCTGTTTCTAAGTTATATTTTATCCTTAAAAAGTCTATCTAGCCCTTTGCAGTTTACCTTTATGGAACAGTTTGATTATTTATTAGGATTAATGCTTTTTTTTGTTTGCGGGAGGGGATGGAAGGGAAGGAAAAATGACCCCTCCCCCATTTGGTCTGAAAACTTGAGGGGAGGAGAGCGAAAACTTACCTTTCCATTTCCTTCCCTCCTTTATTTTAAATCCCTCTAAAATATGTTTTTTTAAAAGGAATAAAATATCGTGACTGATCTACCGTAAAATATTTTAGCGTATTGCCCTCAGTACTCTTTGCTCATGTACTTCGACTGCTCACACTTCTCTTCATTTTCCTTGTCACGACACTCTTCTCACACTTCTCTGTAGATCTGCTCCCTGTGACTTCTCACCGGAAGAAGATCTAGAAGGTAGTGCCGTTATCTGCGACTGTTCTCATCTGCTCTTGGTAATATTTTTAATTCCTTCTTCGCCTTGATTCTGTCATGGAATTTTTCTCGGTTTTAACTATAGCTTGCATGGAGTGACAGAAGGAAAGTGAATAAGGGGGTTGAGAACGAATAAACCAGATTGACCAGATTGGTTTCCATGGAATTTTATTATGTTTAAAAGAGAAACCAAACCACATTCTTCCTTGGTCTTGTTTTTGTTCTTGACGGTTAATGTCTGGTTTTTCCTACAAGATTCTTATGGAATATCTCATAATATTTTTATTAAGATTCTTCTTGTTTGTAATCGCACTTAAAATGTTGGTCCCACACGAAGACACCACATCTTGCTGCTTGTTCACTGACACTGCCATGTGAATCGTGAAGAACTGAAGGAAAAATCTTTTTCAACGAGGAACTTCCCAAATTTTCCCCAAATCGATCTTTACTGAAGAATTTCTTGCTTCAGTTAAAATCAGGTAGGCAATAGCTTGCATTCTCCAATATACTGAAGAATTTCTTGCTCTACTAGTTTCTGGAATGCATTTGGCAAGATAGTGCTTGTATAGAAACGTATTAGGAGAATGATTTTACGGATTTTATTGCTCTAATAGTTTCAATTAATGGAGCGATCTTGTTGTGTGCAGCACTCAGAATAGAAGGAACTGCCTGCCGAAGATGGGTTCTATTCAGAAAGACGATTTCCTTGCGCTTTGTTCTTGTTCAATGTCAATATCTTCAATTTCTCACGGGAATCCTTTTCCCTGGGCTTGATCTTCGCCCATTTGCTTCCAATTTTACTCAGATTCCTTCAAAGCTCAGGGACAGTACCTCACCGTCTGAGCTTCATCCTCTTGCTTTCATGGTTTCTGTGGCATGTTCAGTCTCATACTACTTGACTCTACCAGCTAAGTTCATGTTCCCCGGTTTTGCTTCTCAGCTTGAGGTGCTCCTGTCAGCCTCTGGCTCTCTAGCTGTTGCCATTTTGGTATCTTTGATTCTGCATCTGCCATGGTGGTCCATCTTTATTATTCTATCATTCATTGGGGGCTTCTTTAAGCTGCTCAAGAAACTTCATGCAACGTATGCCTATATGCGTCGTCCCCAGTCCAGAATGATGCAACCACTCCTACCACTGTATAATGTTATATTCAGTCACTAGAGGAAAATATTGATTTAGAAGATAACTAGTCAGTTACATTTGGGTATGCTCATGGACCTTTTCTTGTGTATTCCAATGATATCTTGTTTGTCTTATAATAGCTGTAATCCCGCTGTTATTATAATGGAAAATGTGTCCAACACTTTTTTTTAATTCTAAAACTAAGTTTTTCCATCCTTGTATAGTTCAATTATAGTCTCATTTTTCTTTATTTGAAGTTTTGATGCCATTTCCTTTTCGCATTATCCCCAAACATATCATGCATTTGGTTTTCAAAGAGCTTCAGGTGGCATTGTCCCCTTTATTATCAACAACAACAAAGTTATCCCCAATCTTTGCACAGCCAGATTTGGGTTGTGTCCTTGTTGATGAGTGGTCTATTCAGTAGCAAAAAGTTTATAATTCTCATATTAATATCTTATATTTTTGGTTAATTTTATTCATATTGCTGATGACGTTCGTCCTTATTGGTTTCTTCTGTTTTTTTTATTTTTAATAGTGTTTCTCTTGAATATTAGGCCCTGCGAGCAAAAAATGATGATGGAAGGGGCCCTGCCTATGCTATAAGGATATTGAAGCTGATGGTATTGTGTGCGGAGCTATAAACTATCAAGGTTTGTCCAGGTATTATTACTCCTATCTTTCAAAGATATCATAGTTTCATTGACGTGGCTTTAATTTTCTTCTTCTTCTTCTTCTTCTTCTACCATTGAGTTGAAGTGCTCCCAATTGACCCATTGCTCATCATTTCCCCGTTCCCTGCACAATGATCTTTACTCTGTGCCCTGAACTATTTCAGTTGGTTTGGTTTTTTCCCCTAAAACCAAATTATTTATCGCTGTCACTATAATTCCCTCATTTCAATGTTCCAAGGCTATGGCTTCATTTACTGATCTCTAATGCAAATTAAATTTTTATGGCTGTTTCCTTACTATGTTCCCCCCCTCTATACTTCTCATCCCTCTTTAAGTGTGTGGGGCTGTGATGAAGGTTTTGGACTCTGCAGGGATCCACGTCTGCAGATGGGGAGACATCGCTTCCCATTGGCTTGGCAACACAATTGGAATGGGAAGTACTCTGCTTAATAATATGGTTTTGATGTCTGTTTATAAAGATGCTTCTGTTTTTTGAGTTTTGCCTTTTTTGCTTAGCGAGCTATTTTTCTGGTTGTGATTTTGAAAATAGCTTTTCTAGGGTTATAGTCCCCTGTTTTATCTATGAATTCCTTTCTATATGTCTATCGATGCTGCAGAAATGGGAAATTGGGCTTCGTCTTGCAATGGTTGGATAAGGGTCGTTCTTCCGAAGCCTTTTGGTTATGGTTCTGACAGAGGATTATGTATATTTTTCTGGTTTTATAATTTGGCCTACTATTTGCATCTGTGAATACTGAAACATGGTCTATTGGAAAAATTTATGCGGATTGACCTCTCGTGTCTACATTTAAACTCTTATCTCCATATCAGCTACTTATGATGGGACTTTAACAATCTTAGAATCATTACGGATATTATTCTAAGCAATCTACTTCAAAAATGATGGTATTATATAAATTGCTTCCGTGGAGGTTCTATAATCCCAATTCTCAATATCTTTCACATACACCTGCAACTAATCTAGCTTTGACTAGTCGAATCTGAGTTTGCTGTGCTTGTTTGGTTAACCAGCTAGCACTTTCATGTCCAATAACTGGTTTTTCTTCAATCAGTCATTAATATTTTTTACATGCACCTAAAATTACCTTAGCTTTTACTGGCATGTTGAAATACTGAACCAAATGTCAAAGTCCCACATCGGAGAGGCTTAGGAGGGTGCTGGGCTATATAAGAGGGCACGCTGCACGCCCTCACAAGAGCTCTTTTGGGGGAGAGAGTAATGGCCCCGTGACAAGTGGTATCAGAGTCAGCCCTGAGCCTTCTGTCTCTGATGCCTCCGGATGCCGGCAAGGTTGCCGGTGGGCCCCGCGGCGAGGTTGCTCGCGGATTGGCTGGGGGAGAATGTCAAAGTCCCACATTGGAGAGGGTAAGGAGGGTGCTGGGCTATATAAGCGAGTGCGCTGCACGCCCTCACAAGAGCTCTTTTGGGGGAGAAAGTAATGGCCCCGTAACACAAAGGTTGAGTAGAAGCTAGCTAGCAGCGTAGCACATTTGTTTTACTTCAGTTTTGTTATATGTTGTTAGCTTATTTCAACTTTATAGCATATAGGTGATTTTACGTTACCAAGTCTTGCAGGTTCTGTCGCTGCCTACTAAATCAGGGAAAAATAATTGCAATGCCAACAAGTGCTTGAAGAGCTTGATGTGAGTAAATCTAAGAGCTCGTTTGGAAGTCCTTTTGAAAATAGCTTTTATGGATTTCGAGGTAAAATCCAAGTTTTGAAAATGTGATTGTCTTTGGGAAATTTTGGCTTTTACGGATTGTGAGGTAAAAGTAGGTAAGACAGATGAAAGAGAAAGAAAGAAAAAAGTAGGAATGAGAAAATTTATTAAGATAGAGGATGTGATTTGACAAGAAAATAGCATTTTTCAAAATTTAAGCTTCAAACCGAAGTTTTGTATGCAAAATAGCTTTTCCAAAAAATGTGAATATTTGGACAAAATCTAAGATTTAGAAAGTGAAACCAAACAAACTAAGGAACTAATATGAACAAAGCAGGACTTGTGAGATTTGTGCTCATAATGTGGAGATTTCAATTATTTTGAAGTCTATAACTGAGAATCATAGTCCACTTGTACTTGGAATGATAGGAGCAATTCATAGGTGATTCAAATTATATTGAAAGTGATATTCATGTTGCAGTTATGCACTATTACGGTTCCAAGCAAGGGGGCCAACAATCTGTCTTCTCCCTCATCCACCCAATGATTATTGCTTGGTTCCTTCTGCTTCTTGAAGGAAGGATTTCAGGAGTGCCCAGGATTTGATTGACTCTCTAAAGTACTCACATGAAATCGGAGCACTGATATGGATTCTAATCAAGTTACACAGTAAATTCATCATAGAAATGATGAGAAGCCAGAATTCATTAGTGTGATCGGTTCATGTATTGTACATGTTAATAGTTGAACTCCTTATGCCGATTTGTAGTATTTCATGCGCCCCTTCCTCAACCAACATACCATTTCCTCAAGAGTCATTGTATCGGTTAAACAATACAATTTGTAATAATTGGAAAATATCGGAGATTTTCACTCAAGCTTTTTTATTATCTATATTTTGACCCCCAATCTTCCTTGAATTGATATTCTGAATGCAAAATCGACATCTTTCTTGAATGTGTTCTTAATGTTCATCTTTTGTTGCTGATCTGTTTCTGAGGATAACTGTAGGCTTTTTGAACCCAATTGCAAGTTACAATGAACTTAAGTTGATTTTGATTGTAAAAGTTAAATTAACCGTTGAGCTCATCAGACAAGAGCACGTCAAAATCTGTCTAGATTCTAATTTTTAGGACTGAGTAAAATTAGGAGACATGCAAGGAACAAATGGTTCAGTTCTGGAGTGGTATCCTTGTGTGACAACCATGCTATTTGGCTCTTCAAATACTTTTCATTCATGCCCTGTATCTGTGAGTGCTTCCTTTTAGTAAATATATGGTATATGTATGTGGCCCATATCCATTTCATTACAATGAAAGATAAGTAAATCTAACCAATAGCTGTTAGATTTAATGAAAACGGCTAATTCCTCACATGGTGAGCTAAGGTGAATTCCCTGTTAAGAGAGTTATTCATATTTAGTGTCAGTGGTACCTCAAACATGATTAATTATAGCGTATGGATTATGAATGCATAAGGTCACTCCATATATGACACAAATTCAAAAGTCCAAAAATCATGAATGGTTAAACAAAGTGGGCTACGAGTTTGTTGGTGGGCTACTAGCCCTCTTGCCAACTTCTATATTTCCATGTTGCCGTGAACCTAAACCTACGATTTTAAGTAAGCTTGTAACGATGATTTAAATTCAGATTGCGAACTTGGATCGTAGTGTGTGTATACGTAATTAAATAATTAAAATATAAAAAATGACAATAATTTTATTTAAATATATTCTAAGTTTAAATAATTGAAATTACATTCATCACCATTCGTAATTTTTCATACTCAATATGTAAGCCATTGATATGACTAAATTTAAAAAGCTACATTGAATTTAAGAATAAGTTGACATGATTTTGTAAATTTTAGTTGGGCTTGATAATTCTTTATCCGTATTCTTGTTGCAAAATCATATCTGTTCTTTATACATTTTAATCCATGCCCCAAAAAAAAGGGCAAAAGGAAAAGAGGAAAACATGTCTTTTCCTATTATAAATTTTGGAAAAAAAGAAGGGAAAACTAGTCTTTTGGTCTCTTAGCTTTTAACCCAGTTGTAACTCAATCCTTGAACTTTTTCTCAATGCAGCTTAGTCCATATAGTTTTAACTATTTTATAACTCAATCCTTGACCTTTTATTTTTTATATATTATTTATTTTCTAAAATATAAGGACTAAGTTATAGTGAGTCAAAGTTTATGGACTAAATTATAACTGAGTCAAAATTACATGGATTAAATTGCACTGAGTTAAATTTTAAGGACGGGATTACATCCGGATCAAAAGTTAAGGATGAAAAATTAAATTTTCCCAAAAAAAAAAAGAAAAAGTACAAGAATAGATTGAGCTGATAGAGTTGGCCCAACAGAGTCCAATAAACTGATGAATTAAAAAAAATTATGTTTTTGGTGTAACACTAAACTGATGAATTATGATCATATAAATGCAGAACATTATAACAAGCCCGAAAGAGTGAATTAGCCCATACTTGTTCGGGTCAACTCATTGGTAGGCTGAACATAATTTATCCCACTTTATAAGATTTTGGATTTCGCCCCCAAAAAGAAAAAGAACAATAAATCACGTTGATCGAAAGGATCATAATATCCAGTTAACCTCATTGAAAAGCTTGTTGAATGAAGATTAATTCTCAAAAAAAAAAACTTATCATGCATAATAATTTATTTTCACTTATTATTGCAACTTAATCCCAAATTCGTCATTGGCAATGATTTTTTTTTTTGTCGTCCTACACCAATCATTTTGCCTCAGAATCTAAAGTTCAATTCTTTATAAATATTATTATGATTGATAAGGACCGTACGGTCTTTTTCGTGTCATGGAGTGGGGTTATGTCCTTCCGATTGATAAAGACCGTTCAGGTCTGAACTGCTTGTTTTTCTCTCTGTATTTAAAAAATTGTACTGATGTTTTTTGATTTGAATAATTTGTTAAAACCCTAGGATGAGGGGCATCATTAGTTATCATGGTTTAAACATAGTAATAAAAATAAAAAAATTAATAAAAGTGGGAGAATCGAGGAGTTAATTCAACAATGAGACTTACTCAATTATACATAATATGAAAATTCATTTGCATACATGTGAAATGTCTGATTCTACAATTAATTCTTTAATGGAGGGCTTCCCCCAATTCTCCATAAAAAATTATATGCCTGAATAATGTTAATATATGAGAAATATATTTATAATAAGTTCAATTGTCAAATAATAATAGTGTATGTATTACTTTTAAAAAAAAAATACGACTGTGTGTGTGTGTGTAAGCGCATGAATTTGTTATGTTCAAATTAAACAAATATCATAATAAAATTATAAGATCACTTGTTTAAACTTCAATTTAATAAAATATTTTATTGAGGCATTATAGAAAAAAGATGCAAGCTCGCTGTTTCAACCTTTTCCCACTCACTCTAAATAAAAATGATGGCTTCGTTTGGAAACCCGTTGAGAAAACGGACACAGATTCCGAGGTACTTTATGTGAGAGGAATTTTGTCTCGGCTTGCATGAGAATGGATTTTGGGAGCCAAAACGGCATTCCTAACGGAATACCAAACGCACCTGATGTAAAAAAGGACATATGTTTCATGGAAGTAAAGAACACAACACGTAACTGCTCCCACATAACTAACAAAGCAGTTGCTAGTTATAATATGAACTAATTATTTTTCATATAAACTCATATTTAATAAAGTTAACGGAAGAGAGTAAAACTAATACTCTCTCATTTCGAAATATGAGATATGATTAGTATAAGATTGGAGTTTAGTGTAATTAATAAGAATGATATTGAAACTTATATATGCTATATCCGATTATTAATATAAGATACGGTTGTTTATTAAAATATTTAAAAATTTAAACACATAATTTTAAAATATTTATATTTATTATTTTTTCTTTAAAATAATTCATCTTACTTATAAACTAATAATCTAATGATACACGAATAAACACATTACTTTTTTCACTGCGGTCCACCGGTCGTCAGGCAAATCCTTCGTCATAATTAATAAGCACCCCCGTCACCTGCCTACCTTCTATTTTATCTCCCACCATATGCACATATCTAGTAAGGCCAAAATCATGATTAATACAACTATCAAGTAAGGCCAAAAGGAGTCAATCTCCATAGTTAAATAAGTTGTTACATGATATACGTTCACCGGCAACTCGTATATAATTCGGACATAAATTCTGAATCCCAACAATACCCTCTGGGTCATACCATAATTTCTCCAATTCACACCATCTTTGTATTTTCCCTGTAATTGTAATTCCCTCTTATCTGAATATACATACATTCCCTTAAGCTTATACAATCATTTACCAGTGTCTTCAATTTAATTAAGAAAAATGGAAGAAAAATTTACTTAAAATGCATACATTCCCTTAAGCTTATACAATCATTCACTAGCTTAGCCTTAAACAACGTTACGCCTTCCCGTAATCGTCGCACTCTCACCGTCTCTGCATTCATCTTCCCTTTGTTATCACTAGTGTTTACAGAGAATTATATTGTTTTTGCTTCTTACCATCGAGTCGGTTAAATAGTAATAGACTTCCCTTCGGTACCATTCTCTTTCACACCCACGAAATCCAGATATTGAATACCGTGAAGTGGCTCAATCGTGACAAAAATATTGATGAGAAAGTTCCACGAAATTGGGATGCAGGTAGACGTAGCCCATCTTCCTTCCTACGCAAATTAAAGATGGAGTTCAGTGGTTCTTAATAAGAACGATAATAGGACTAGCTTGTGGGTCAAAATAACTATTTACAAATTTTATTATCAGAATTTTTGTGATCTAACTTTATTATTGGTTGTAATATTGTCAATGATAAATATAATAAACTTAAAACAAAAGAAAAACTAATCCCCGTTCTGCAAAGTTAAACGTGAAAATTTTTTTACCACCATAAGCAGATGGAAAAGCCACTTTAAAAGCTAACAAAGTTGTCAGTGCTTTCTGGGTTAACTCATAATAAGATTCTGTGATTGGCCTTTATCCCCCCACATCAGCTTCAAGCTTCAACACACAACAATATCTTTTAGATTTCCACTATCGAATATGCCTTCCATTCTTTTTGCTGGCAACCAAAAATAAAAGAGGAACATACCTTGTACATCCTATTGCCCACAAATGCAGTTAAAATATTTTCTTCTTCAAAAAAAGTAGGTTGTTTGGTTTGACAATTTTGGCGGCTTTAGGCGTAAGGGTTTGTCTTCTTGCATTTTGCATGTTAATTTAATTTGTTGGCATTATTATTTTCTTAAATGATTCCAAATAAATACTTATTGATATATGATTTTAATTTTAGATGAACAAATGATAAAGATGCGTGGCTTTATGCCGTAGATAGAACAATGGTCCTGTGAGTCTCTTTGAGCATGTACATTGCACTACTAGAAAATCACAAATTAGCGAGAAAAATTAGCGACAACTTCAAAATTCCTCTCTAAATGACCCTATTAGCGAGGAATATTAAATTCCTCTCTAATGTCCAAATTAGTGAGGAAAATTAGCGACGACTTAGCTATTGCTCTCTAAAATTTTCAATTAGCAAGGAATTTAGTGAAGAATATTAAATTCTTCTCTAATTTTTCAAATTAGCGAGGAAAATTAGTGACGACTTGGATATTCCTATCTAAAATACCCAATTAGAGAGGAATATTAAATTCCTTTCTAATTTTCCAACTTAGCAAGGAAAATTAGCAACGACTTAGCTATTCCTCTCTAAAATGCCCAATTAGTGAGGAATATTATATTTCTCTTTAATTTTTCAAATTAATGAGTAAATTTTTTTACTGTAATATTGAGTTATCCATATTAATTTTTAGCATGAGATTTTGGAGTGATAAATGAGTAAATATATTTAGTTTTTTTTAATTTTTCTCTTATATTGTTTAAATTTGAAGAACTAACACATATGATTACTTTCCCTCTTATTTCAATTTTTTTCTAATTTCACCTTCCCTCCCACTTTCGCTCTTATTTTTTCATCATAATTATCCAAGTGAAAATATGGGGCCATCTAAAGTCTCCAAGGCAGAAGGCACCACAAGCACTTTACCAAATCTGCAACTGCACGAGACGCCATCTAAAATCGCCAAGTCCTAACCCTCAGAGAGCTCGGCCACTCCGTCTGTAGCGAGAGCTCGGACACTCCGTCTGGTCTCGTCTCCGTACATCTTCATCTTCATCTCAGTGGGTCGCCACTTTCCCTCTTATTCTCACTGCACGAAGGCGTCTTATGAAATCGCCAAGCCCTAACCCCTTCTCATCTGTCGAGGTATAGTAGCCTGAGATTTGGCAAGGGAAAAGGCAACCCCTTCTCATCGATTTTTTAGTATGTGGAACTAAAGTTTTTACTTCTATTCTAATCAATTTTTTAGGCCAGTTAAACTCATTTTTCATTCTGTGATCATTTTTCTGCTTCCTGTTTTAATTTCTGTGAATTTTGGTTCAGTCTTTTGGCCGGATATCTGTGACTGTTGCCGTTAATGTATCTCGATTTGAGGGCATTCAAATGGCTCCTCCTGATCCAATTCTTGGAGTTTTTGAAGCATTTAGAGTTGACACGAACGAAGTCAAGCTCAATCTAGGAGTTGGGGCCTATAAAACTGAAGATCTACAGCCTTATGTGCTTAATGTTGTCAAGAAGGTCATTGTTACGTTTTGACGTATGAGCAATGGACATCCCCCCTTTTTTAACATTAGTATTTCACTTCTCATATATTTGTTCCCAACTGTACTTCTTGCTGAGTGTTCCGAATCATTTATTTAAATATGGCCTTTTTTTAATTTTTATAGGCAGAGAATCTTATGCTGGAACAAGGACAAAACAAAGAGGTATATTGCTTTAAAGTATTAGCTTTTCTCTGCGATTAGCTGTAGCTCTTATAGAACGATACTTTCCAGAGCGAAAGTTCTGAAATCATCTCCAACACGGGGTGAGTACATATTTCTTCCTCTGTTCAACATCGTTTAAACAATTGTTTTCAAGCATTGTAATTCAAAATGGTGAGGGCATTAAATTAGCTGCTGACAATAATGCGTGGGCGTGCTTTTGTTGCGAAGCTTGAATTTGTGGGCGAGGATGACACGGTTGAGATTGTACCCAATCTCAAAATGGATGCTCTCAATTTGATAAGTGTAAGTGTTGGTTGTAGCTTGTGCTCTTCCTTCTCTCTGCGAAGGACAAAAGACTTCTTTTAAAAAAAGATATGATAATATTGGGATATCAACGTTATTTTGGTGAAAATGGCAGGGAGATTTTGGTCCATTTTCCCCACAAATAGCTACTCAAGTGCCATTGTGGTTGGTTGTGGCTTTGAAGAAGAGAGGAAAATAAGCAAGCCTCCTTTGTGATAGGTAATGTAGAATAGAGCAATAGGTTATGTTGATAGGCACTCAATGAATCATAATTACCTAGGCTCATCCTCTGTATATACATATAATCATTTTTCATATGAAATAAATTAAGCGTTTTGGCTCACAGTTGGTATTAGAACTTATTGATCTATGATTTCAAAATTGTGTTCTTTGTATGCAACATGGTAAGCACGTGTGAGGGTCATATGGTGAGGTCTTTCTACTAGGGTATTTAGCATCTTTGCCATGACAAAGCACCTCTTCATCCTCTGATTGGTGGATCACTTGAATCCAATGACCATTTGACTAGCACATAAGCTTTACTCACCACCTTTAGTCTTGTTTCTGTACATGTTGGCAATGACGGTGACTGTGGCAGTATTTCTGATGCCGTTCTCCTCTGGCATCAATACTTCATTTCTGGCCTAATTTTGTTTGTCTCTTGGTTCAATTTAATGTTTTCCAACACCTTCACTCATTTGATCCTTGTGTATAAAGTATTGGTCTCTCTAGTTGGAGACCATGTGCTTCTAGTTGAGTTGTTTCTTTCTTGTAGTCCTTAGTGTGACTTTTGAATTTTCTGGTTGGTTCTGTTTGTCTCCTGCTGTGACTGCTCTAGGCTGACTACCATATTGATTTAGCATTCCTATTTATGACCTCTTGTTGCTTTGCATGCCAAGTGCATTTCTACTTGGTGTTGTTGATCACTATTCTTAAGTTATGATGGCAGATAACCAAGCTATCTTTAGTTATGGTGGCACTTTTTTTAAATAAAACTGGCTCTGACTTTTCTCTGTATGGATCTTGCCCCTTGGATTAGTTTTTGACCAGGGCAGTCCCATTGTCACAAACTTGATGCTATGTTTTTTTTTCCGGATATAAGCTCAACACTATTGTTTTTGTTTTTTTAATGGCGGCCATTTGATCAGGAGATTGTTAATTACATATGTGATGATGAGGATATCAAAGTTGTATCATGTATGGGTCCAATTGTGTTAAGTTTGGTGCTTTAGATTTTGTTTCTACATTGTTTAGTTTCTGGCATATTTAGACTGCGTAGTTTCTAGCTGAGCTAAAATATTTAGAAAGCTTATGAAGAAATGTACTGGTCTCATCACTGTCACTGTGCTAACTTGGTGGTTTCAGAGCTTCTTTATGTCATCATAACACTATTTAACTGAAGATTAGTTGAAAAATTGGTAAGCATTTGTTGTTGAAATACTTTCGTTTGTCATTCACTTTAAACATAAGCTTTCTTTTGATCATGAACTCCCATCCAGTGATACGATGGTTAGCGCTTCTTAGTTTTTCTACTTTCTTATGCTAATCGACTTGATTATTGCTTGTACAATGTCTTCCTTTTGTTTTCCTATAGATTAAAGTTGTGAGCTTTGCTTCGATTTCAGTTTGATCAGTGTATATCCATCTTCCCTTTCCATCTCCCTCATTGTCACTGAAGTTTGATCCGTTTCTCTGCTAATTTAGTTCTTTGGTTTTGCTTTGACGCATCAAAATTGGTGTTAAATAGTCTGATACAACCAATTATCCATCTGTCTAAGTAAGATTTCTTTTTCTTTTTGTCTTTCTCTTTTTTTTTTTTTTGCTTTTTGAAAATTCTTAACGCCATTGCAGACCTGTAAAACTCATAATGAAAGTATGATATCAGGTTGTTCTTGCTGTTTTAAAGGAGAAAAGAAATTCAATATTGAGTCACTCTTTCTATTCATGTGTAAGTTTGAATTGCTGCTGCTTATATATCCTACGTGCAATTGAATATTGAGTCACACTTATTCTAGTCATTAGCAATAGATCATGCAACCAAATCTGGAATATCAAGGCTGAGCAATATCAAACTCTATTCATATTTAATGACTATCCCCTCCCTTTCTCTTTTTCCTTTTCTTTTGGAGTAGTCTAATACCATAATGGTTCCTTTGCTTTATTTTTTGGTTTATTATTCAGCAATATCAAAGTTTCTCTTTTCTTTTTATTTTTCAAATGAAATGTTATATGTTACATCATGATCTACAAGAGAAGGTATCGGCTTTTTCACTTGGGTAATTTTGTTTTCTTTTGAAGGAAACATCAAATAAAGATTTGTCAACATTAGCCAAAGGAGTATTTGAATTGCTTAAAGGAGTATCTATCGAGAACCTCACCTCCAGAAGGTTGTCTCAGTGATTTTGTTAGAGCAGATTTTATATTATACCATGCTTTGTACTTATGGACATCTACGTTCAGGTGTAAAAATCTTAACAAGTCTGTGATCTGCATCCTTGCTTTGAAATATAAATAACTTGCGCTTTATAATTAGCATTTTGGCTGATAATTACTCTCACTCATGTGATAGGCACATTTCATTCTCCCAATTTCAATGAACAAGAAATTCGCATATGAATTTATCTGCTGCCCATACGAATTGCTATCCCATATTCATATTTTTTTTTTGCTTGTTTCTGTTTTCATTTTATAAAACTTTGCTCATTAAGAGTATTTTTGCAATAGCTAATAGCTTCTATCTGAATAACTTCTCAGATTGCTAATCTCAGTGAGAGCTTCATCGGTGTTTACTTCTCTCCGTTTGGATAAAGTGGCTCAAGCATGGATAAAGGCAGATGGTGGGATAATGAAAACTCATGTTTATAGATTTGGATCACATTTTATCAAAAGAGTTAATATGGATCACATCTATATGGGTTAAAATCACATAATGATTGTATTGTTTGGAGCTTCTAACTTTTATATGTATTATTTTTAACCGTAAGACTTTTATCAGACATTAGGAGGTATGCTTATGATTAAAGACATCGTGTACTTGATATTACTATTTAAAATTTGATTTTCAGGTCAGTTGTGTGGTTAAATAGGGTTTGTTTATAAAACATTTTTTAAATGCATAGTTAATTTATATTTAAAATCTGAGTTATTTAGTGATAAAATTGATAAATATGGTGATACTAAATTCATGTAATTGCTCATTTAGTGATGAAATATAACACATTTAGCGATAGAATTGTTAAATTTAGTGATGATCATGTTTTGTCCATAATTACCATTTAGGACGGAAAACGCTATTTAGCGATGGAATTAGTGATGTAAAACTCTATTTAGCGATGGAAAACGCTATTTAGCGACGGAATTAGTGATGTAAAACTCTATTTAGCTACGGAAAACGCTATTTAGCGACAGAATTAGCGATGACAAATGTTATTTCGTGATGGAATTAGTGACAGATTTAACGACGGAATTTTCCATCACTAATTAGTGAGGAGAACTGTTCGTCGTTAAAAACGTCCGTCGCTAATTTTAGCGACGGAAAAAATCTGTCGCTAATTATGATTTTTCCGTCGCTAAACCTGGTTTTTCTGTCACTAATTCTGTCACTAATTCTGATTTTTCTGGTAGTGGTGACAAAAGAATAATTTAATGTTATTGACTTTGTGCAAAGTGACTTATGTTTAAATAACAATATTATTATACTGGTAACACCTTCCCATTAATTTTATCATTAAAATAAGTCCTTCAATTTAAGTTGTCTTTCTTGTGGCTACCGGCATAATAAAAATTGAAGAATTTAATTAAATCACTGTGTTCTGAAAGAGAGAGACTGAGAGAGGGGTTGTTTCTGTTCAGTGTGGCGGGAAACTTCTGAGAGGTTGATCACACGTAACGGCCACGTTTTTTTATGTATCCAACTGTGATCTTTAGAGTCGACGGCGGAAGTTGCGTGGAAATTTCGATTCCTTGGGGCTTTGGAAAAGTGAGGACTCATTTTCCCGGATAAGCAGATGATGGACTTGGCGAAGAAGAAACCCGTTGAATATTTGATGAGAATGCATTTTCTGAATTGATTTTTATTGAGAATACATTTATATTTAGATAAACGTTGATTTAAAATGTCTTCCGTTAAGAAGGATGTTTTTATCGGAATGTATTTAAAAAAATGAGTTATCAAACACAAGAATTTATAAACTAACGAACTTTTTGACTGAAAATGCATTTTAGACGAGCCACAAAAAGTTATCGCTCATTGCTGTAAGTGTCGATGAAAATACTTCCGTGTTAAGAATCTTACTCTATGGTGCGAAATGAAACAGCCTAGATCGTACGCTAAGATCCCCAAGCAATCACTTAGTGGAGAAGGGAGTTAATCGAGCGATGACATCCAGGAGGTGGCTGGGCTTGGAAGCAGCGGCATTAAGCATCGGAATCATAGTTTGATGATGCACTGTTTTACTTTGCGGCAAAAAGATTGCAGTACCGACTTCTTGTAGCGGTGTTAAGAAAAAAAAGGATGTTTCATGGAAGGTGATATAATAGTGGGAATTTAAAAAGAAGGAGAAGGGCATTTTATCAAGCAAGCAAGATTTGAGAATCATATTCCTTTTTTTTTTTTTGTTCTGAAGATGAATGATATTCCTTGGATCAATTTTGTAATAGCCCTCTTAGGGGCAACTGTTTCTATACTAATATACTATAAATGCAATATAATAGATAGCAGAGGAACGGAGGCATTATATTCATTCACAGCCAAAGTATTCATTTATAATTGACACTACTGTCACTGAACTGATTCCAGATTCCAAAAGGGAAGATGAATGCAGGGACGGTGCGAGGACAACGAATATGGGAAGGCGTAACGTTGTTTAAGGCGAAGCTACTATTGAAGGTAATTGCCAACACGCTCTGTAAATTGGTGCTTCCCTGGTGGCCATCGCCGGAGGGTGAGCACCAGAATGAGTATCCTCTCGCCTGCAGCTTAGCTGCGGAAGCAAACAACGATGGTCATCTATGCCACACACACACAGTGCTGCTAATCAGGTTTTTCAAATGCTTCCTTTATTCTTGTTTTTTATTGGTTGAAAGAGATATAAATTCAATTCGTTTTGTATCCGTTTTCCTTTACTGAAAATTACAATAAAGAAGTTAGATAAAATAATATTTATTACAGAAGATTACAGAGACTCTAATTATCTAGAATGATGAAACAGTAAAATATAAATTTGAAAATACTAAGTTGTCCGTAAATTAAGCTTTCTATATTTCTTCTAGAATTTTTTTTAAAAAAACACAAACTTCTCCCTTGGTGATAGGACTTCAAGTTTGCTGCTGCTTCTTCTTCAAGTGTTTACTTTTTCCTTTTTTTTTTATGTATGCTTGTATAAATTTCTAGATTGTTATTTTTGCTAATGCACTTTTGAAACAGTTTAAACTGATAGTTAGATGGTGGGAAAAATTGATAGTAAGATCATATCAATTTTTTATAATTATATTAGAATATTTCGATTTTTAACACTATTTACATCATATTTTATTTTTATCATTTATCTTCCTCCAAATTTTGACAACGTATGATTTTAATTTTTTATTTTGATAAAAAATATCACGCTGATAAAATAAATCAGATAAAAAATTGAGAAATATTGAATTATTGATGAATAGATGCATGGCTGTGCTAGTGGAGCTTTTGGATTCTCTAAACGCACGTTTAATGGTGTTTTTTCGCAAAATGAGATAATCTTATTTATATATTTACGTCGGCTTGCGTAAAAATACTTTTCTACCAAAATCTCAAACAAGCCCCATATTTTGAAATGATTGATTCCGAAGAATACTATACCCTTAATTTAGGTTATGTTTATGCACTAATTTTCCGTTCCTTTTTATTTTCCATTTAAAGGCTATCTTTCATGTCTCAGAATAGTTGTAAGCCAAAAAATTGCCTTAACCACTGTTGTTTGCTCCATATCCACTTTTGCAAAAAGTACATGAGAAACTACAGTACCGTTGTTCGATAGTCTAAGCCCATTTGAAAATGTGATAGAGAAGTGCTTTTACGTAAATCGAGGTGAATATGTGAAGAAGATTATCTCGTTTGTGAAAATACACTGATGAATGAGCTTTTTAACACCCTAAAAGGATTGCCAAACGGGGGGCATAAACTTGCACCAGCTACCATCTTCCACCGTTGCCTGCATCAAATGTCCTAGCCTTTCCATCATATGAACAAATAGATAATGTAATAGTGGGTCACCTTGTTGTACTCCTCGTGATGGGCAGAATGTCTCTATTGGCTCTCTATTCCACAAAAGTTGCATTTTTTGGGGACGACACATGCCTGAATTGCTTCATATAAAAGCCCAGGGATACATAGGTCCTGCAGACATTCTGTTGACAATATAAACAAACCAGTCCATCAAAAGCCCAATGCAAGCGCAGCCCAATAATATGAGGAAAAGCCCAATTCTAGAATTATTTGTCATAGTTATATATAGGCAATCTTTGTATTGTAAATAGAGATGAGAAAGAAACAACAATACACAATGAAAGAACATACATTTTTTACAGTAGCTTCCTTTCCTCTTATTCTCCATTATTCTCTCTTTACTCCTATCTTAACATGGTATAAGAGCAGTAATCGTCAGAAATGGCTGATTCTCCTCAGACCCTCCTTCACAATCTTCTACCACCCCTGAATCCACCACTACACCTCTTCCTCCGGTAGCTCCCACCTATCCCTCGAATGTTTCCCATTTTTTATCTGTCAAACTCACAGCCTCAAACTACCTTGTCTGGAAAGCACAAATGCTACCCTATCTCTATGGACAGTGCTTCTTTTGCTACATCGATGGATCTCACCCTCCTCCTGTTTCCAAACTTCCAGATTGTACCCCAAATCCAGCCTACATAAAATGGTTTGAGCAAGATCAACTCATCCTCTCTCTTCTCATTTCCACACTCTCAGAGAAACTCATCGCCCAGGTTATGAAGCATAAAACTTCTACAGCTATGTGGTATGCACTAGATACCATGTTTTCACATTAGTCCCAAGCACGATATCTGCAACTTCACCAACAGCTCACTAATTTAAAGAAAGGAGGTGAGTCAATTTCGAAGTATTATCAACGAGCTCAACAGTTGGTGGACTC
Organism: Vachellia pachyceras; assembly: GCA_025593235.1. Taxonomy (NCBI): domain Eukaryota; kingdom Viridiplantae; phylum Streptophyta; class Magnoliopsida; order Fabales; family Fabaceae; genus Vachellia; species Vachellia pachyceras. The sequence goes on from JANTPZ010012974.1 coordinate 20,420, forward strand.
CCTCAATGCTACAGGCAATCCTGTATCTGACATGGACTTCATGATTTACCTCCTTGGAGGGCTCGGGTCTGATTTCGATCCCATTGTTACATCCCTTACCACACGTCGTGAAACGCTTACATCTGAAGAGCTCCTCAGCCAGCTCCTCACCTATGAAGCACGCCGACATCAACATCTTGGATCTGTAGTTCCCTCAATCACTGCAAACATTGCTTCCTCTGCTGGCATTCTTCCCACCCCAAATAGAGGATGTGGAAGTCGCTACTCATCATATCAAACTCGTGGAGGTCGTTTTTCCTACAACTCAAGACCCTCTGTTTTCAGTTGAGGGAGAAGAGGTGGTCGTCCTTACAACTCCAATCGTGGTACCTCCTCTCGTTCCAGCCCTTTCACCTATTGTCACCTATGTGAGACTTCTGGACATACCGTTGTCACCTGTCATCATCGCTTTGATCCCCATTTCCTTCCACCAAGCTCTATCTCTGCTCATTACTCTGTTTATCCATCTGCTGTTGATGATGACTTGTGGTACCCAGATACTGGTGCCACAAACCATATGTCTGCTTCTCTTTCAAACCTAAACATTCATGATGGTCAAGACTCTGTTCAAATCGGTGACGGTGCTCCTCTACCTATACACCACTCTGGAACTGCACGACTGAGCTCTCCTTCTGGCAAATATCTTCTCACCAAACTTCTTCATGTTCCTCTTATTACGAAAAATTTGCTATATGTCTCTCAATTTTGTTCTGACAACAAAGTATATTTTGAGTTTCATGATTCTCATTTTTTTGTGAAGGACGCTCTCACCAACGAGGTCATTCTCCACGGTCCAAGCCACAATAGACTATATCCCATTCACAACTTGTGTCCATCAACCCCATCCACTACAGCTTTCGTTGGCACTCGTACCTCTCTCTCTCAATGGCACAACCGTTTGGGACATCCAGCTATTCGTACAACACAACACATTGTGTCCTCCCACTCCTTGCCACTTACGTCCCATACTATTACATCTCAATGCACAGCTTGCCGCAGCTCCAAAAGCCATCGCCTGCCATCTCACGCGTTTACACACCACTCCACTGCACCTCTAGAACTGATATTTTGTGATGTATGGGGACCATCCCCAACTGTTTCTATTGATGGTTACCACTATTATGTCAGTTTTATTGATAATTATTCCAAATACATATGGCTTTACCCTCTCAAAAGTAAAAGTGATGTGTCCCAAACCTTTCTAACTTTCAAAACTCTGGTTGAAAATCTTTTCAACCATAAAATAAAATCATTCCAATCCGACTGGGGAGGAGAATTTCGCCCATTAAAACACTTACTTGAACAATATGGCATTCACCATCGTATAACATGTCCACACACTCATCATCAAAATGGCACTGTTGAA
>JANTPZ010012976.1:0-24068 GCA_025593235.1 Vachellia pachyceras
TGACTTGGTAAAATAGCCAATGGTTCAGGTGTAAAAAGACAGAACCAAGAAGAAAAGGGCCTCTTCAACCTCATGGTCAACAACCACTTATTAATTATCACCTGACCACCATTCAGTGCTGCTTCCATGAGAAGATGATCAGCTTCATCTTGGGCAATTGGCAAGATGGTTCCTGCAGAATCTGGCAAAATCCGCCTATGCAAGTTTTTTACTACATTATAATCTCCTCTAGAAGCAAAAGCACGCATCATGGAAAGATAAAGGTGAGGCTTGGGCCTCAACTCTGGATTCCAACCAGCCAGCTTCAGTATTTCTCCAAAGATGCATTGAGCACCTGAATGCCCAAAAGAGAGTCCAACAAGGAAAAGAGAAACAACATACAAATTCATCAACTGATGACAATATCCACGAGCAAACAGACTAATTGTTAACTTTCCACAACGAAAAATCCCTCAATATCCACACAAACTTTGCAATGAAAAGGACTGAAAATTTAAATTCAACCAATAAGGAGAAATGCCAAAGATAAATTAAAATATCAAGGCATAACAATAGCATCCTCGTTATTAGAGTCGTTATCGTGAGACACATAGCAACTAAAGATTATGCGAGCAGTTTGATAGTTATAGTGTTGACTCAATATACCACAATGCAAAATAAACAACTAGTGTTTTCCTTTTCGGAAACAATTTGCAGCTGAGCAGCTAGTAATTCCACACCTTCAACTAGTATTGTTAGAGGCAGAATTTCACCCATCCATTGGCCACCAAAATAATCTATTCTGACTGCCATAGCTCCACAATAATTACTTTTTAATATTGCCACAATTTATGTTCAGTTACAGAATAGAGAATAAAATAAAAGCATACCCCTAATTGAGCCACAGTTTAATAAAGCATCGACTATTGCAGTGTAAGCCGTTCGATCAACATACAATTCCTGATGTGATTTCATTTCCAGCACTATTTTCAGCACTGACAAGAGATCTTTGGCCTGCCCAAAACCCTGCATTTTAAAGAGAAGACTCAGATAGGAGGCCTGGCACAAATATAAATCATGCTTTCCAATGTGACCTGGACACAATTACCAAAGTACATATAGGAGCTACACAAAATCCAAGCCTTTTTTTCTAGGGCAAAAAGCAAGTTGCATATATTAGACCATCGTTTATGGTGTCAGAGGTCTACTTTAATGACAATAATAATACTGAAACACAATAAATAACAATACAGTCCCTTTCCAAATAAAAAGTTGAAATTTTCTGAATTCGCTAATTTATACCATAAAGTTTAACAACGCAGCCATAAAATGGGAAAAATGTGAGAACACGCACCTTGAGCAGTGTTGTGTATGTGACAATATCTGGCAAAACATCATTGTGGGTAGATTTTTGTGCTTCGTCCTATAGATATAGAGGTTATAATTTCAGATACTTCACGGATCTCATTCCATAGAAAATAAGTGGACTTTAAATTTAGCTCTTGAATGCATACTAGTTACCTTCATGTTTCCAAAAAACTGCACTGCAGCATCCATGTTTTGACTCTTGACACATGCTGATATGAGAGTGTTGTAGGTGAGCCTGTCAGGCTTCATTCCATGACGCAACATTTCATTGTGCAAGTTTACAGCATCTCGAGGAAAACCCGCGGAGATATACCCCTAGAATTCAAAAAATAAAAAATAGAAAAAAAAAACCTTCAAGGTTAAAGATTGGTGAGAGGAGTATTTGCGATCACTACTAGTTACTAACTCAAAGTACCCTTCATATGGAAATTTTTTGTCTCGAGAGATAAAGCATAAGAGCAAGACCTTTATGAGTAAGTTGTATACTGAGACCGAGAAATTGCCACCTTCACGAAATACGTAACCATAACGAGCAAGGAGGCCATTTGCACGACGTAAGTCTCCTGCACTATAGCATTGCATGTAAAACGTCATCAGTCAACACAGAGGCTTTTGGATTTGACAGAGGCCAGTATCCATCTTATCAACTTGCACATAGTAATCTGAAGCTTAAATGCCTCATGAAACCATAGACTGTTTTGTCCTTCAGCTAATTTCCATCCTAAATTGCAGTAAACCAGCTCAACGATACGTGTGGATCAGACCTTCAGACTCACCTGTTTCGATTATGGCATTTAGCAGACCAAAGATCAACGATGCTGACAGCTTTGGTTTTCCAGGTGCGGTACCTTTTTCCACGGATTCAAGTAATTGAAAGGCTTCGTCGACTTTCCGTAACTCGCCTAATCCCTATAATACGTTTAAAAAACATAAGTTCCAATCATGCATAGACGGACGATAATTGGATAGCACAAACAACAGCATTAGTAAACAAAAAGAGACTACATTCCAAACGGACGATCATTAAATTATCGTTATATACCTTCAAAAGCGTGGCATAAGTGACAGCATCCACGCCACAGCTCCCCCGTTTTGTCATCTCATTAAATATCCTAAGAGCTGAATCAATATCACCGCAGTGGACACAGGCCTCCAGGACCGCGTTCATGACAATAGTGTTCAGCTTCCCATAACGGTTCCTGGCAATTTCAATCTCTTCAAAAATCTGAGGAAGAAAACCATCAAGAGTCAGTGATAACGTCCCCCGACATTCATTTTTCGCTCCCGCATCGAAGGAGAGCAGAAGCCAGTGGGAATAGAGAAGAAGATAAATGAGAAAACAAAAGAAGAAAGACGAGATGGGGGAAACGAGGACCTGGTGAAGCTGCCTTCGGCGGGTGAGTTGTACGATGCGGGAAGTAAGGCACTTAAGGTTCTTTTTAAGCGGATTAGCGGTGCTCTTCAAGCGACGGCGAGTTGGAGGAGGACGAGGATAAGAGGTAGAACTGATGAGAAAGGAAGAAAGCGGCTTTGAGTTAGATTGAAGTGGATTTAGGTAGGAGAGAATGTGAATTTCGAGCATTGTTGGTGGCATCGTGGGAGTAGAATGATGTGAAGAAGAAGAAGAAGCTGGCTATCCATCGGCCATGAAATACACAGCAGCAAGGAGAATCTCCGACCGGATAAAATACCAAGAAGGTGGGGGAAGTTTCCGAACATGAAGAACGGAATCAAAATGGCGAGTACTTGTATGGTCGAAATGGGATCAGGCCCATAATACTTGGGCCGAAAAATGGGCCTAACTGGTGAATGAGACTGGACTTAAGTGGTGGGCCATCTTGCACTGCATGGTCATGTTTCTAATTTTTGAGGGGTTGTTTTCACAGGAATCTCTTGTGAGATGTGCTGACGTATTTTGTTTGACACGGGAGGGGGAATAGAAAAAGAAGCAGGCTTTGACTAAAGAAGTGTGAAGAAAAGGGATTGGGAATGGAGCCATATTTATTTACGGTCGCAGCCATTGCAGAAATTGGGAATGCAGCAATGGTTTTGTCTTTTTCATACACCTTTGCGTGCTGATATTAAATATGAATATGATCACTCACTCGTCGCACAATCTTGACAGCCAAAAATGTAATGCTCCTCTTCTTCTTCTTCTTCTTCTTTTTTTTGGTTAAGAAAAGGTTCAGATGGTTTGGCTTTAGATGGTTAAGCAATGTCAGACCATACATTTAGGTATAGATAATGCTTGCATGTATACTTGTAGCTACGTACTAATAATGTCATTACACATATTCAAAAAAAAATAATGTCACCAGTAACCTCTTGAGTTGTAAATTAATCCTGTATCAATTAGACCAGCATTTAGCAATGTAGGGCTTGTTTGGTTAGCCCGTTGTGAAAACGACCGTTGGAAAAAATGACTTCTGAAAATGACTTTTGGTAGAATGAAAAAATTTTATGTTTGGATAATCCGTTGGTAAAAATGCAGTTGCGTTTGGATAAACCGTTAACCAAAATGACTTTTTGTAAAATGCATTTATTTTTGGATTGAAATTTGGAAAGGTTAATTTGAAATAAAAATTATTTAAAATGTTTTCAACTTAAAAAATTACTTAAAATGGCATGAATATCATTAATACACATAATTATTTTGTAGTTTTGTAATTAAATTATTAAAAAAAGTAAATGATAAATTTGAAGGTAATGAAAAAATATTCATATTACATACATGTCAAGTGATTACAAATATTACACAATTACTCCGATCGTAAAACATGTACAATCTGACCTCGAATTATGTCACGTACGAGATTCATCTGTGTTGAAGAGGATGATACATTTGATGCAGATATCTCACCTGTGTCATCATCAGTGTCATCAAGATCAACACTTTCAGTTGCGGCTCTAACAAAATCTACATCCGTTTTAGAGTTTCTCCTGATAAAATTATGTATGACCATCGTTGTACAAACAATCATCACTCGGGTTTTGAACTTGTATGGGGGCATATGTTGGAGAATTGTTAATCGATTCTTCCACAGCCCAAATGTTCTTTCTATAGTTGACCTTAAACTGGAATAATAATAATTATCTAAATACTGAAAGATGATAACACTGACGTCTATAATAATTAAATGCTACTTTAAAATGAAATAGGGATATTCCATCATTTTTTTTGTTTAAATTCGTAAAATCATTTTATTATTTTCCAATTTTTTTGGTATATTTATATCGTCATTCTAATTTATCTGACACAAAATTTACAAGTTGAAGGATTATGGAAATGAAAAATTAAGAATTCTAATTTATTCCCAACAATTTTAGTTCCAACAAATTACAGCGTGAACGATTATGGACAGAAAAACTTACATGTTGCAGGATTATGGAAAGAAAATTTGCATGTTCAAGGATTGTGGAAAAGAAAAATGAAAGCTTGTCTTTTTTTCTCCACCTCACAAAGAAAAAGCAAATGGCATGATTTTAGTTGGAAAAATGCTTAAAGGCAGATTTCACCAATCCCACACTAATTAGCAGTCCAACAAAGAGGTAAGAAACAATGGAAAACCAAAGCGAAAATGAAGCAGACAAGCATGCTTCAACATAAGCTTGCAACATTCGAAAACAAAGAGATTCCAAAATGGAATTGCAATAGATCAAGGTACGAAATTGCACCAGATCAAGGCAACATATAAAAAACAAACAGATTCCAAAATCATCAGATTATTCCAAAATGAACAGCAGCTCATGCACGGATGAAATTTCAACCAAAAACCACATCAAAATCTCAGCAGCATGAACAACAATCCCACATCTGTGTCTCATCTTTGAGAAAAAATTGTAAAACCGTACTCAAATTGGTGAGGACCGTGAGAAAACCGTGCTCAAACCGTGAGAATCACCTTACTGGGGACGAAAGGGAAGGCAGTTGAGGAGCTTGGTGACTTGCAGATCTGAGCCACAGGGAAGCTTAGGGATGATGCAGCACAGCCAAATGGAGCTTCGTCACTTGCAGATCAGTGAGGAGCTTGGTTACCTGCGGAGAAGCAACCGTGGACTGAGGAGAGGAAAGGGAGCGTGCTCAAGGACGAGAAGCAAAGGTGAATGTCAAAACACAAAGCAAATAGGGGAAAACAGAAGCAAACAGTGAGCATTGCTGGTGTTTTTTGAAGGCTGTCGAGTTGCGATCGTTGATGCCAAGGAGGAAGGAATGCAAAGCAAAGGCTGCGAACTGGTAGCCGAAGGCGTGACAGGGAGGAGGAGGACGAATGGGAGCAGAGTTATTAGGGGAAGGGAAAGCTGAGTCTCCGAACTAGCGAGGAGACATAAGGCTGAGAGATTCCTGCAAGCATACGGGAACAGTAGTAATGGAGAATCTTAGAAGCACGCGTACGTCGCACTCATTTTGGACGAATGTCGTTGCCTCATAACACCGTTCTGCAACGGTCGACCCAAACACGAACTCATTTTGGGTGTTAGCCCAAAATGGCTTTTCCTAGCCTAATGGGCAAACCAAACAAGCACGTAATACTCTTTCGGCTAAATAGGATTGTTAAAGAAGTGCCATGGATTGGATTGCATTCAAACTAGGAGTATCACTCTAGTTATTATTAGAAATCCCCTTTCTCAAAATCAATTTATCCTCACTTAATTCTAGTTGAAAATGGAGTAGAGAAGAGAGTGTGAATTATTTGTAGATGTAAAAGGAGAAATATGTTAATAAGAGTGAACCCTGATACATGCTATCTATTTAAGGCATACATGATGATTTAACTCTCCTTTTCTTTATATGCAAGAAATAGTTAAAATGAATTCATGGTAGTTGCATGCAATGAAAATGACTAAGATTAGATCAGTTTGAGGCCTCGCAGTCAAGGCCAGCCCAAGACGTGGTGCATCAAGAGTCCCAATGGTCCAGCACTAAACCATACTCAGATCTTGTGTCAGTCACCAACTCCCCCAACATCGAATTAGGCAGTTAGGATCCGAAAATCTAGAGATCACCACCCTAAGATTCTCAGGAGCCATTAGACACAACAAACAGGAGACTGGAGTTAGCGAACAAATATTTATTTTTACTATACTCTATTATGTAAACAAATAGAAACACACAGGTCATCGATCATTGAATATGTTATCCTCTCCTTTACTATAAGTTTTTATACTCGCATACATCGTCATCAATACAAATCTCCTTCATTTTCTTTATCTGTCTCGCTTTAATAATAGTACTCATCTTTCCTTTTTATGCTTTTTCACATTATTAGTGAGCCAGATTCACTCAATTAAAACTAATCCCGTTCTCACTGAAATTTACTTAAACATTGACAATCAAAGTGGTGTATATGTGTAACAACATAAGTTGGATGTAGTAATTGCTTTGGTTGTAGAGGATGCCTAATGTTGTTTGTTTACGCAAACTTGGGTAGGAAGGTGACCGGTGAGAAATGAGACACGCCGTCTATTATATTTGTGGGCGTGAAAGGGTGTGACTTGAAATGGACTGTGATGCGTGGTAATAATACTGGCATTGATATGAATGAAAAAATTAGGAACATTACATATTACTGTGGGGGAGAGGTACGTCTGTTGAGTGTTGAAGAGGGGTCGTTATGTATTATATACCTACCTACACGATGGTGAAGGCAGTGAATATACTGGGAATGGAGATAACGGGTGTGTCTGTGTGGTCAGAGATAGATACAGAGGATTGGAAGAAAAACTGGACAAGGTACTATTAACATGAATATTATTACATTTGTTTGGGCAACCAAAATCCATTCATACGTTTATTGAGGTAAAATTCTTCTCACATATTTACCTCAGAATCTGTGTCCGTTTTTCCAATATACTATTCAAACAAACCCGGGAAATTGAACAGGTGATGCAATGGAATGATATGAGAACCTACCCCCAAGAACATTATTATGAAGCATAGCGGCGTTGATTGGTCCTTCCCCTCTCCCTTCCTACCCCTTGCTGCGTGTACCTCAACCACCCCCATGGATCCATCCTCCGCCCCAGAATCTAAACCCCATCATTCATCCACCCACCCACCCTGTTTTCCCAACTCCCCCCACCACGCTTTAACCCCATCATCCCGTAACTCTATTCATCCATCACTTGCTCAATTCCTCCCTCTCTTCCACTAAATTCCCACAAACCATCGCCTGCATATCCGCCTTCTCTCCCTTCTCCTTCTTCTTGGTTCCTTCCCCCCCCCCACCTATACCTTGGCATTCTCACCCGACCGTGTCAATTCCAAATATCAATGGAGATTGCCAGTAAGGGTTCCGATTCGGACTCCGACTCGGAGGCTTTGATTCCTGGGTTGCCCCATGAAGTGGCGTTGCTCTGTCTCCTTCATCTTCCTTACCCCCACCAGGCCCTGGCGCGTTCCGTATCGTCTTCTTGGAACAGAACCATCACCCACCCGACTTTCCTCCTCTCCAAGAAATCCCTCTCCCTCTCCAGGCGCTCGACCCCTCGTCGGGCCGTTGGTTCGTCCTGCCCCCCATGCCCGCTCCTAAATCCTTATGCCCTCAGAGCTTTGCATGTGCCTCCCTGCCACGTCATGGGAAGCTCTTCGTCATGGGTGGCATGTCGTCTGACACGCAGGAGCCCATGGACTCCACCTTCGTCTACAGCACATCCACCAATCACTGGTCCCGATTAACCCCCATGCCGACCGCGCTGTCCTATTTCACCGCCGCCGAGATCAACGGCAAGATCGTGGCCGTCGGGGCCACGGGGCCCCACATGATGAATCCAATCAGAGAAGTAGAAATCTACGACCCGGAAAGAGACGCTTGGGAGTCTCGTGCCAAGATCGAGGGGAACATGGGGAGGCACGACTCGGCAGTAATGGGACGGAAACTGTACGTGACGGAAGGCTGGACGTGGCCGTTCTTGTTCTCGCCGAAGGGGGCGGTGTACGACGGAGAGGGGGATAGGTGGGAGGGAATGAGACAGGGGATGAGGGAGGGGTGGACGGGGGTGATCGCGGTGGTGGAGGGGAGGCTGATAGCGATATCAGAGTTCGGAGACTGTCCGGTGAAGGTGTACAACGAGGAAAGCGATGTGTGGGAGTACGTGAAGGGGGAGAGATTTCCAAGGGAGAAGCTGGAGAGGCCATTGACGGTGAGAGGAGAGGAAGGTAGAATCTACGTGGTGGCGTCGAAGCTGAACGTGGGGATTGGGAGGGTGGAGATCGAAGTGGATAGAGAGAAGGGGAAGGAGGTGGTGAAGGTGAAGTGGGAGGTGTTGGAACCACCCAAGGCTTTTGCAGAGTTAACGCCTTCGCATGCTCAGGTGCTCCATGCCTGAGTTAATTATCTACAAATACTACCTTATTACACCTTTAAACAGCATGTTTCGGACTAATTCACGAGTCGTCTGGCAGAGTGAAGATGATTTTAATTTGTTTTGTTCGTATTATTCAGTTGGAATAAAAAGTTAGGCTCTTTTGTTGAGGTCTGAGCACTTGGATTTTTTTGTTGGGCTCGCCCTTTGCCAAACAGCTGATCTCTCTCTCTCTCTCTTCCTTTTCGGATCTACAGACGGAATAACATTTGATTCTTATATATTTGATTCATCGATGCTGCTGTGGATGACTCTACTTTTGCGTGTTGACGTGGGAATGTTCGAATAAAGAATAAAAGGAATGGTTGCCTATCCAATCGATACCGATTCTTGTTGCTTTCCCCTCTCCTTTATATCAAAATGTCAACGAAGCCGACGATCACCGATAAATCCAAATAGTTAATCAGAGAGAACAAGTAACAGGAAAACAGAGAGAGAGAGAGAGGAAGATACGTAGGAAAAAACAGAGGGAAGAATAATAGGAGAGGTAACGTCACGCGGAAGGGATGGAGACGAAGCATGGAAAGATCTAGAGAGACGCGCACGCGCTGGTTTCTGTGAATGGTATTGATACGTCTCAGATTCTGCTTCCACGGTAAGCTAGGGTTGTTCCAGAATCCCCAAGTATATATACGCGCGCGCTTGAATCGAAGCGAAGAAGCTGTGAATCGGTTCGATCATAGAAGGGAAAGCGAAGATGTGTTTGGTGTTTGTGTGCGACGAGGATGAGAGAGAGATATCGAGGCAGATGGCGCCAGGGGCATGCCCTTACTGCGGAGGCATGATTCAGGCGGTGGACGTGGAGAGCCAGTAGAGGTTCTGCTTCTTGCCCTTCTACTTCAAGACCAAACGCCGCTTCTACTGCTCCTTCTGCAACCGCCAACTGGTTCTTCAGCACTAGTTTCCATCTTCTTTTTTTGCTGTTCCCCTGTTCTTCGATTTTGTCCCCCTGTAGATCAATCCATTATCCTGTCAATACTAATAATATATCTTCCCTTTTCATTTAATTCCCAAATACTCTCTTTCTTGGCCCCTCGATCGCCATGGGACGTGTTGATTGTGTATCTTAGATCGCTCTTCATCCTGAATCGACTCTCATCAGCAACCCCAATGGATTATGTTCATTTCTTCATCGCACAACTACTCCTCATCAGGATTGTATCTGAATCCTCAGATCCGATTGCGCCTCCATTCATTAGTCACATATCAATTTTTTGTTTTTGGGTATTTGACACTTGATCTCATATCTGCGTAGCTCACCTGATCTGGATCATGTCAAGTGCATTTTTTGACAGCTACGACGACCAAAAGCACAGGAAGGATTATCCCCACTCATTGCCCCCTCTATTGCCAAAAGCCCAACACTTACTGGGCAAAAAAGCATTCTTGTCAACTTAGCCTGCAAGTTAAGCAGGTTATCCTGGGGAAAGAAAAAATGATATAAAAATTAACTTTTTGAGTGATTAAATTAAATCTTCTGCTGATTTGGATATTTTACTATCTAGCATACGCTGAAAATTAAATTTTGATTGTTCATATGTCGTAACCTGATATCAAACACCTCCTTTAAAGCCTTCTTAACCATGAGATTGTGCACTCCGACATTTGCGGAGTGCGTGCTGTAATTAATTATGTGAGATGCAGGGGAAAAATATTTGACCGTTTATTGGTTCGGACTCAAATTTTGCAGTTTGCTATGTAGGTTTCTATTTCTAGGCTTATATTTTTGCTCAGTGCACCATGATATACGGAGGGTGACACGAGGCTTGTTTGGTTAGCCCGAATCCATTCATACGGTTATCGAGACAAAATTCCTCTCAAATAATTACCTCAGAATCTGTGTCCGTTCTTCCAACGGGCTATTCAAACAAGTCCATAGTGGTGGAAGAAAATGGAAAATACATGTGCTGACTGAGATTTGAACTTGAGAATTAAGGCAGGCAGGCAGGCAAGTACGGATGAATAGGAATAGTCAATGGAGAGACGAAGTCCAAGGCTGCCATTTATTGGTAGGTAAGACTTGTATGCGAGACAGGATTACTTAAAATCACGAGTTGGTATGCTGAAGCAATACAACAAAATCCTTTTTACAGTGGGTTACAATGAACCAACCAGTTAATTATCGTATATAGCATTGAGATGTAAACTTGCAGTTGACACTTGCAATACAACCCTTCATAAACTAACGTTTACCTATTTATTCCCCTCCATCATGGATTAATTATCATTTTTTACATTTACTTTCATTATATGTCGTAAAATATAAACCGACATGATAAAAGATTTTATTCTAGAAGGGTCACTGGTTTTGACTTTGAAACCTTTTGGTCTTGGTGGTGGGAAATGAGGAGGAGGAGGCTTTTAAGGTTGTTGAAATGAGAATTCAGCGTCTTCGATCGATCACTCTTGACTTCCTTACATTTTCCATTTGGATAAGAAGGGTTGAAATTTTGAGATGTTCTGGACCCTCCCCAGCAACTTCCATGTCCACACGCTGTTTTAAAACACGCAAATGACTCTTCCAATTATTCCTCCTTAAAGGCTCAAAACATTAATGATATTGGTTAAAAGGTCCATGTCCAGGATGAGTTTCTTCTTCATCAGTGGGTTGATCGAGAAGGCATAACAGAATCCACTGAACTCGAGGATTTTATTATGAGCAGAGAGCATTATGCAGATAAAGACTTCAGCAGGAGCCACGTACGAAACATGAACTTGTGAGAGCATGTCTGATTCCCCTGCGCCACCACCTTCCATTACTTCCATCTACTATCCCACCAACGCTCTAACCTAATCTTGTTTGCCACCATTTGGCCAGGTCAGTGGATGAGGCTGGTGGCTAAGGACCGAAGATAATGAACCACAAACACCAAATCGAATCAAACTGTAAATGCATTACAAAATCCACAATAAAAGCTCCCATCCATTAGTTACTTCTCCTTTAATCCAATTTACCCCCAACAAATGAGTGAAGCTCTATTTTTTTCTAGGTGTATGCATGTATGCTTAATCAAGGTAAATTATATTTGTGGTAATATCGAATGCTAAACCTGTGCACATATTTCATCAAGGATTATAATCTTGATTTGCTGTGTTGTGATTAACAGACCCTTTTTGTTACGACGAACATTTTGGTCGGGTGAAGCTTCATTTTGAACATATTATAATAATACTATGCATTTAGCTGCAAGTTCCTTTTGTTTTTTTTAAAAATGAGCTGGTTGGTCAAAGCAAGTAGACGCTTATTTGCCCTGCATTAAAAAAATATTTACATAAATCGATATAAAATTTCCTGTACACTGTAAAAATATTAAAAAAAAAAGTGACTTCTATAAGATGGACACTGAATTGAGCTCGGATGCCTCTACAAAATACAAAATGGAATCGAAATAAAGGTTCAAATACAGAAACTTATCCACCTTCATTAGTGAGGCCCACTCCCATAATCACTACCCAAAATTTTAATTAATGGATCGTAACAAAGGCATATATTTCGCTCTTCTTTTTCCAAAGAGGCAAAAAGAAATCTCATCCTTCAAAAGTCAGGTTGACCCATGTTTATAACAACGGGGATGAGATGACATGGTTAAGGAATCTGGGGAAAAAATCTGGAATCGATTTTATATTTTCCAGATTAATAAAAGGAAGAGAAGAAGGACTGAACACTTCAAATTTGGATTGGATCCTTGAGAGTAGAGACAAGGAGGTCACAAGTAGTAGGGAAAAAGGGTTTTAAATATTATAAAAAATGACACACAAAATGAATATGAAGTTTTCTCCTTTCACAAATATCAAGGGTCCTAAAGATAAGATTTGTCCAAAGATATGTTTTTGAATACTGCCGATGCTTCCTTCTTTCTAAACCTTCATGCACTGAAAAAAAAAAAAAAGCCCCCCACACACAAACCTACCTCCCTCACTCCCATTAATCCATCCAACACCTCGAATCTCTATTTGCTTCCCTCTTTCTTTCGAATATCCATATCCATGCACCTCACAACACAAATTAAAAGTATGGGCAACTACCCTTGCCCCCAGCCATAACCAGTCCCTCTCAATACACTTTGATGGCAACCTCACACACAGGATATGGCACGGAATATACTTTCGAGATAGATTAATTATACTTTCAAACCCAGATAGCCAAAGATAAGATTTCTAATATATTTAACACTTTTATCCTGTAATTTTACATTATCATCACCAATTCACCATCACCACCAAAAGCAGCATCAACAAAAGAATGCCCAGGAAAAGACAGGGTGGGTGAAAAAAGAAATTAATCATAGCCTGCATCATCATCTTCTTCATCTTCGTTATGTTCCTGCAGATCTGCTAGAGAAAAGCTCCTGGCCTTCATGCTTCCGAGTCTGAGCCTCATCCTAGTGGCATAAGACTCTGGGACTCTGCTCTGTCGGTGCTGAAGCGGGTTTTCATGTGTGTTTCCGAGTGGTGATAAGGACGATGGGGATGGGACTTCTATGGCCGTTTCCTCTTCGTAACCGTAGTGGTCTTCGTCTTCCTCCACAGGCAGGAGAGGCATGGATTTAGGATTTGACCAACTGTAGAAAGCCGATCTTCTGGAAAGCTTGGACGCAATCAGAAGCCGCCTTCTCTTGTTGAAGGGATTCTCCTGTTTCTTCAAGTCTTTGAGGCTGGTGATTTGAGAAAAATCCGAGAACGACTTCGATTTACCCTCAAAATGGCAGGACAATCCCCTCCTGAAACCGAACCAACTCAAAATCAGAACAAACTATCTTTAAAGGCAACGGATCTGAAAACTGAAACCCAGAAATAAACAGCACCCGAGTAAAATTTTTAACCAGGGCATCAGAATCTGACAGAAAGCACATCAGATTCCACGTAACAGGAATCAAATCGGCGAGGAAAAGGATGGAGAGACAGAGGGTACTAACTTGACAGGAAGAGAGTCTTCCAACGCATCCAGAGATCCCAGCCCATGGAACTTGCTCTGCACCTCATCGTCGTCCTTGTTGAACGACAGATCGTTGTCGCTGTCGTCAGGGGTTCCGATGGATGAGGAGCTCTCGGAGGAGTCAGCGTCCAAGGAGGAAGGACGCCTCAAGAGGCAAGAAGGAACGGTACAGTCATCAGGGTCGGTGGTAGGGTGGCGGTCTTCGGGGTAGGACGACGGAGGAGGAGGGGAGATGGAGGGGGAGGAGACGTCGATGGTGAAAGTGGGACCCACCAAAACCTCCATAAATGGAGAATATGGGAAGGGGAGATGGCCGGTGCGTCTTCACGGTCGGCTGGGCTTCCAGGCGAAGGGGTTTGTTGTCATCAACTGAAAGAATGAGGAGGCAGGGAGAGTTAAATGTTCATTTATGGGGAGATCGGAGATAGAAGGGGGGGGCGATGACAGGAGAGAAGGCAAAGGCTTTGGGGTTTGGTTTAAATAGGAGAAGCAAAAACACAATTAAGTCAGGGAGAGAGAAACAAGAGAGGGGAAGGGGAGAGAGAGGGATATAGGCAAGAACGCGGTTTGAGAGAGGAACGCCTCACACACGATACCTACCTTAGGCTTAAATCACTTAAAAATATGTAGAAATCAATTTGAAATATTTTCTTGTATTTTGTACACTTGTTGCCGAGTGTCCGTGGAAGTTCGTCGGTATAAACTTTTCAGTTCACCACGGCCAACTTTTATCAATCTACTGGGATCTCTGTGCATCTTCTTCGGGGGCAAACTATTGACTTGGCAGAGGCCAACTTCCATCAAATTCACAAAACTAAAAAGGTAGGAGAACTCAGGCCGGTGATTGAATTGATCAAGACAGTGGGTTAGATTGGAGTCAAACCAGATGTCAGACCATTGAAGAATAAAAAAATAAAAAATATTTTAATACTCCAAAATTGTAAAATTGAAAATTCTAAAAGTTAAATAGTAAATTGATTAAATCCATGGAATTCAAGCTTCAAAACTCATCCTAATAAAAATATTGAAGGTGAGGGAAAGTAGAGTTTAACTTGATTTCCACAATGGATGAGATCAGGTAAGAATGGAGCAAGCGCGGACTAGTGCATCAGCATAACAAAGGGTGAGAAACAATCAACCATTTTCAAGTATGGAATCCACGTGGCATAATATCACCGGCAGCTATAGAAAAGAAACACTCCATGCCGTAGTACTCAAGCAATCCCTTTGCTTCGAAAATTGTAAAACGAAACCAAAATCCTTCGTGCAGCATTTCAGTCCTGTAAAATCAAAAACATGTCTTCCACTTCTTTCTTTCACCATTCTTAGGGTTCCTTCCACTTCTCACTAGATCTCCTGCCTCCTCTGATTCCAAATCCCATTCACAACAAACCACCACCAGACCCATCAAAAACCCTATTCCTCTCCATTGCAAGCTCCCGCAAGAACTGCCTCTGCACTTTTGCATCCAAGCCGCCTCTGCCATGGTCAAGTTCGATGAGTAGCAGCCCTTGTAAGAATCGTCCAGGTTGAAGGAGTCGACAGAGAAGAAATCTGGAACTGTGAAATAGGTAGGTGAGAGTGGTAACGGGGGGATGTGAAATCTTAATCTAAGACTTGTTCTAGATCAATCCAATCAACACTAGATCCCAATAGCTCACCTCAGAGCATGTCTCTTTAGTTAAACACATAATCTTGTAAATTATGAATTAACTTTTTAATAATGGAACTAACATTCTTTGGCGCAAAATTACATTTCATTTGCTTTCCAATTATTTTGTTAGTGATTGTTTAGATTAATTTATTTTAAATAACTTTATAAAGTTACACGGGCAAAAATCTGAGCTAACCCACAAGTTGCGCAACTCATGAAGAACTAACATTTCATAAAATATATTTTAAAAAATTAAATGAAAGTCTGCTCGCCAACATAATCAGGCTTGTGCAGATATAATCTGCCTTAATTAGATGGTTGAACCTGTTTTATTGGCTTTTATATTTAAGTATGTTAGAAGAGTTATATGATAACTTATGTAAAAATACATTGGGAAAATGAGGCATAGGTTCCAAGTAAGGGATTTAACCATCAAATGGTTCTAAAGATTCAAAAATTATTATAAGGTCCCAAGAGAAGCTGCTGAGGTTGTCATTAACAACGTCAGCAGCCTTCGTTAACAACCTCAGCAGCTACTTTTGGGACCTTATAATAGTTTTTTGAATCTTTGAAACCATTTAATAGTTAAATCCCTTACTTGGGACCTGAAACTCATTTTCTCAAATACATACATACATTTTCCAGTAATCTTCAAGGTTTCTCAAACAAGTATTTAGTGGGGATTACAAGAATTATGATTGATGACTAAGGCCTTAGAAATAGTATAATAAGGATAATTAGTTTTATTTTAGCAGTTTAAGGGTCATTGTGGAAGTATATAAAAAGTATTTTTATATTTCATGAGACAAATCCATTGTCTACCGGTTTATCTCATATGCTGTAAAAATGCTTAAAATATTTGCACGGGCTTGTTTGTCATGGCTTTAAAAAAGTGTATTCAAGTGAGTCAAAATGAAACACATTTCACATACTTATGTATTGACCTCATATATCATAAATCACGTTGAAAAATTAGCTCTCAAAACTAATCCAACAGACACTGTATTTCTTGATTTTTTCAAAGGTTCAAAAGATTGGATCAGGCATTAAATCGAGTGAGACAGTGGTTCAAGGATCGATGGATTAAATCGGGGTCAACCAAGAGTTAGACAAGCTACATTAAAATAATTGAGTTTAATATACAATATTTTATTCTACAAAATTAAGAAATAAAATTTAAAACATTATTTTATCCCACTCATATTTTAAATTTTAAGAGTTTAATTTTTATATTTTAGTAATCAGCCGGATCGGATCGAGAATTTTTATAACGTGATTTATGATTAATAAAACTGTTAGACCATCTAAGTAAGTGAAAAGGGAATGAAAGGAAACGCCACATACAGTCCCAGCCACTTTCTACTTGAAAACAACATTAGCTTCGTTTGGTTTCCTGTTGGAAATCTCGTTCTGACTCCCAAAACCATTTTCACGCAAGCCGAGACAAAATTCCTCTCACATAAAGTACATCGGAATCTGTATCCGTTTTCTCAACGGATTTCCAAACGAAGCCATTTATGATCCCACGCATGATTAAAAAATGCCCCAGTTTTCTTCTTTCCTTTCAGGCAAGTTGGTGAATGATGATGGATGAGGGAGCAAGGAATAAATCGTAGGGGGTATACAGGTCTTTTCCAACTCTGTCATCATTTGTAGCTTGAGATGATTCTCATTCCGGTCCACGGCACCATTCGTATTTTCATTCTACAGAGGAGATGGGATTCGGTCGATGCTGTGAAATAAGTTTAAGGGTTAGTGGGTTAGACCGGAATTAAATCGGGAGGTTATACCTATAAAAAATTAAAAAATTTAAAAATATACTTTACAATTATATTCATTTTACAATAAAATTAAAATTAATAATGTACTTATTACTTATTTAATTTTTAACATTCATCAATGGTTGAACTCATCGACATTATTTTCTTCCCATTTTCATGTTACCTTTATCACTATTCAATTCCTCTACCTTCCTCTGCTTTTGGACATTTTTTTAATCGGGACACTTATTCTTCTTAGTACATTTACCTTGCTATTTGACCTAACCCTATTCAAGAGATGGTTACAAATACGAAATACATACAAAATCTTTTTGTAAAAATTTAAATATTGATTTATTATGTTACAAGAGATTAGTCACTTTTTCTTTTTTTTTCCAACAAAAAGAATGATTGCATTGAAATAAAAGCAGAGTTACACCTTCCTAGACGTAGAAAACTAAATGAAAAACAACATAAGAGCAAATTAGAAAAGCTAGCTCTAGCACTAAAAAGTTCTTCAACACAACCAAAATAAAGACAAGATTAGAACAATGGTTCCTGCAATCTATACACCCAATAGGCCTACAGCTATGATGGCACTCGAAATACCCAGTCTGAAAAGGGTAAGAATCATCCAACAAAACGTTGGTAGACCACTCGTATACCATATATGCTTCGACGAGAATCCATATGCAATAACGGTTCATAATTAAGTTTCGTTAGTTATTTCTACTAAACCTAATCTATATTTCTTGTTTGAAGCATATTTGAGCGTGACATAACATACTGCTCAAAGTTCATTTTTAACCCTTGTCACATGATCAAAAGATTTTTGGGCTTTTGTAGTTGAATGATACCAAGCTATTTTTAGGTGCGGTGAGTTTAGACCCTCTGTAGCTTGATTCATCAACTTTTAACTCGATTAAAACACAGTCTATGGTATTTTCTTATTTAATAAACTGATCATTCTCATTCACAACTCACCTTGACAATCAACCAATCATCTTACATGGCAAAAGATGCTACTAAATATAATGTTGCATCGTTTGAGGGTTTTACAAGATGAATGTGTACAGATAGTATCGCTAAATTATACTAGGCAGAAAATAATTTATTGTAAATTGAATGGAACATAAATGTTAATTCACACCATTATATTTAAATTTTAGAATAATGAATAAGCTGATCAATTAACTTGTATTACTTGGGTGCGAAAAAAAAAATCACCAACAAGTGATCACAAATGGACTTGTTTCAAACAACGTTTTTAAAAGATAAACGCACGTTCAACAATGTTTTTCTGCAAAACGAGATAATCTTCTCCACGTATTTACCTTAACTTACATAAAAGTACTTGTCTACTGCATTATCAAATGAGCTCTATATCTTCATCTATTTATCACAACCAATTTAAGCATGCATGTATACATAAACATATATATTAATATTGGGTTTCAATCCGAAACCTCATCTAAACATACCGGATAGTGGATAGTAACAGTCCAACAATTCACATTCCTAAATAGGCTGGATGGGTAAAATTAATTAGCAAGCCGTGTATAGTTAAAGTTATTGTAGGGGTTGAAGTGACTTGACATTTTGGTGAGGCAATTAGGGGTGAGCAAAATTGCCCGTCTCGCCCGCCCCGCCCGGTACCCGTAACTATTGAACCCGTTTAAACCCGTCCAATTTGGACCCGTCACGGGCGGGTCCAAAACGGGTAGGGTGTCCCATTAACGGGGCGGGACACGGGTTCACCCACGGGGTGCCCGTACCCGCCCGTTATGCCCCGTTTAGTTTTTTTTTTTATTTTCGCCTCACCCCAAGCCCACTGCCAGTAAAGCCCAATCCCTCCAATCCTCAACCCAAATCTCTTCAATCCTTAGCCCAAACCCCCACTGTGATCATGATTTTTACCATTCCTTTTATTTACTATTTTTTGTTTTAGATATTTATTTCAGTTTGGCAATTTTGGAATAGATGAAGATGAGACATGAAGAAGCTTTTTTTTTTAGGTGGTTGTTAACGGGTAACCCGTACCCGTTTCACCACGCCCGTTTAAACCCGTACCCGTTGGTACGGGTTCAAACGGGTTGCACTACGGGTACGGGGTGCCCCGTACCCGTGTGTGCTATAACGGGCGGGCCACGGGTTACCCCACGGGACAGCCCCGCCCGCCCGTTGCTCACCCCTAGAGGCAATTATATGAAGTTGGTGGGGTAATTATTTTATTGTAATTACCGTTAATGAACGAAAATAAATTAAACTAGGCACCCAAGGACACGTACGTTGAATTATAAGCATAAGTACAGATAGATGGCCAGCATAATTAATAAAGCCAAGGCAGTTTAATTATTATAATTAATTAATTTCAGCAGCAGGTAGTAGATGGATAAGGAGATAAGATGCTTGTTTGAAAATATTTAACTCTCACCTTAAGGTACGTATGTTCAACAGTGTTTTTCTTCAAGACGAAACAATCTCCTCCACATATTTACCTCAACTTGCGTAAAAGTACTTATTTACCGTTTTCTCAAACGGATCCAAGGTACTGCGAGGTAATAAAGCTGATCACTCAACTGAAATTTATCCATTTTAATTCCATCCCAAGTTGGTAAAACGCAGGGGATCATTAAATTAATTAATGAATTCCCAGAGATAAGGATGAAGTTGGTTCATTTCATTATTCACTCACATGTGATAAATGGAATTTAACTTATGTTACGAGAGAGAGAGAGAGAGAGAGAGAGTTGTGGGTGGACTTTTGCTCTGTGGGGAGACAGATATTCCAAACAGAGAATATTAAAATGGGAGATACTGAGAATTATTCCGGAGCCATCATGTGAATGTGATTGAAAGAGGTACGAGGGAGTGGTTGCTCCTTCACCCAACCTCTTCTCTTTGGATTAATTCACTCCTTTATTTCTATATCCATGTTATTTTATATTTACCATATTCATCAATAGTTACTAGGTCCGTTTGGGAAAGCGGTGGAGAAATACTTTTAAGTAAGTTGATGTAAATATATGGAGGGGGTTGTCTTTTTTTCCGAAAAAACACTGTTAAACGTACTTTTGGGTGAAAGTTAAGTGTTTCCAAACAAGCACGTCATCTTTTTTTAAAAAAGAATTACTCTTATTTATCTTATTTATATTTATAAGAGGAAGGTTGAGAGCACATTAACTAAGTTTACAGAGTAATCCAATTTTCAAAGTTTACCATTGTTAATTACTCTCTCTGGTTCCATTGATTATAGGATAAGATTAACTAACCTCACACTTCATTGAGATTGGTAATTGATGACTTTTAAAATTATATAAATACGGGTCACTTCCCAATTTTACCCTTCCATAAAATTAATCATCTTAATAAAATAATTACCAAACTTTTTCAATAGCTCCTTTAAATACTTTGTTTGACTAATGAAGATGCCATTTTTCCTTTGCTTGATTTGAAGTACTAGGAAGAAGTTGAGTTCTCTTATCATTGACATCTCGAATTTAGCCTGCATAATCTCAACAAACTCTTGACAAAGATGATTGTTAGTGGCACAAAAAATAATATCATCAATATAAATTTGTACTATTAACATATCAGATTTAAAATGCTTGATGAATAAAGTTGTATCCACTTTCCCTATAACAAAACCCTTTTTAATTATAAAATTACTTAATATTTCATATCAAGCTCTAAGAGCTTGTTTTAAACCATAAAGAGTCATGCCAACTATCTGCCAAAAACTCAACTGTTGTATGTTTTCCCTGTTTTTAGGATCAAGCAATGCTTTAAAATTGTATTTTATAATCAAGGTGGAGAGAGTACATAAGTGTGAAGCTCATTGCTCACATCAAAACACCAAAAAAAAAAAAAATTCACCATCCATGGGTTCAACTAATAAAAGGATTGGGTAAGGACTTTCACCAAAAGGAAGAGTGTTCAATCATGAGGAGTATCACTTTGATGTGGCTAGAGTCAGGCAGCTGGGGAGGTATTATCATAGCTCAGTGAAGTTGGATAAACTTACTTATTGAGGCGAGATAGAAAGGGCTTGCTTGTCATACTTCATTATCAGTATGGACAAACCCTAGTATATCATGAGTTAGATACCCTGTCATTGAATTGTGGGTGAATCCAACCCGTTTCCTAAAATTTTGTAATCCAGAAAAGGTAAAAAGATCAGCTAATTGAATGAAAGACTGTAAACGGTTCACTTGACATCTTGCAAAAGGGATCAAACTTTTATCCCCTTGGGGTATCTTAAATAGGACCCAAGTAAGCATATCTATACTTATTTTCATATTTATATATGATAACAAAATCTCAAAACCCATCTCATCATCCTGAAGGACGGAAAACTTCTGGATCCACATGTTAAGTATGAATACAATCATAAAGCTCTGATAATCCAATCATGTGGAAGACTGACATATAATGTCATGCACTTTCTTTTTTTAATAAAAAGATGGGGTTGATGATAACAACAGGCTAAGGTTGACGTTTCTTAAAAGCTATATATAGGGCAATTGACACACACAGCCAAAATTCTAAAACCACGACTGCAACAACCTCTGTTATTACTTGGGAGTGATAGAATAAGAACACTAACAATAGACAGCACAAGAAATGAAGGCGTGTATATATATATATATATGTATGAGGAGATCATCAATAATCAAGAATCAAATATGTGTGAATGCAACAAACATAGTAAGGAACCAAGAGACACAACATTGAAGAAGATAGAACAGAGAGAAAAGAAACCTACACACACACATAAGGTGCAAATTAAAAGGGAAAAATGAACAAGTTATACTTCGGAGAGAGTAAGAAAAGGAGAGGATAAATAAAGCAGGTAAAAGATGCAATGGCCTACACAGAGAGATATATATATGAATGAGAGGGATCGGAAGACGATAGTGGCCTCTTATGTTTCATGATCATGGCTGGACACTGCTAAAGTTATATTTCATCACAGGTGTTGTCATCAATCATAATCCTCTTCCCTGTACTCGATCCTCTCTCTTGTTCTTGTTCTACTATTATTCCTCTTGTCTGTTTTTTTAAAGTTATATCAGCTAATATTATTATCTTTTTTTTCCAACACTGCGCCTCTTGCTTCTACACAGTACATTATTCAACCCTTAATATAAATGTCATTTCTATTTAGAAGATTAAGGAAGCTAAATAAACTGATGTATTTATTATTTTTCCTAAACTAATTTATCTAATTTATGGATTGATATGTAATTTAATGATACTTATAAACATTTTATAACGTGAATAGCTTAAAATTGACTCATTTAATCTTTTATAAAAAATCAAACTCTTATACTAAAGATCTGAGATAATAATTAAATAATAATCATGCATTAATTATATGTCGCTGAGGCCAAACATAAAGTGTCTGTTTGGGAACATGGTATAGAAGTACTTTTACACAAGTCGAGGTAAATATATGGATGAGATTATCTTGTTTTGCGGAAAAATACTGTTGAACGTGCTTTTGGGGGTGGCAAACTTGTTGCCAAACGGTCACAATCTCCTCTATATATTTATCTTAAGACTTACGTAAAAGTACTTCTCTACCATGTTATCAAACGGACACAATATTGTTGACCCATCAACAAGTGTAACGTGGAGCTCGAGGGGACGCCAGGGATCGATATTCTGACAAATATGAGAATGCTGTTAGTTAATTAATAAATCTTATATATATATATATATATATGTATGTATGTATGGTTTAAGAGCTCTTATATTCCACGGACATGTAGGGAGCTTAATTATATTGAGGAAGACGTTGCATTTTGTTACCCCACCTCTTGAAAGAGATTGATCTTCATTGCAAGTGAAGAGCATTTCAAATTCATATTCTGCAGCCAAAAGATACAATCATTGCCATACCTAACTTCATGCGAATGACATCCTTAATTTGAAGTAACTGTTCAGGAAATCACCGACAAGTTTCAAGTAAAGAAATTTACTACTAATTGGTTTTTTTAACCTATCACTTCTCCATAATTTTGTTTTACCTTTTTAACAATCTTAACCCCCTTCTCCATAAGGAAGAATAGCTCTACAAGGATGCGAGAGGGCGTGTGGGGTGTATACAAGTTAAAAGCTGTTGACACTTTTCCCATATCACTTCCTCCCTCTATAGGTATTAATGTGTTTATTTGAATTAACAATAGAAACTAAAATTTTTAACATAATTTATTATTAATGAGTTAATTATGTGGGATGAGTTTTATATTAATTCTATTGAGACATTCAAAATCTATTGCTACCATGCCATTCCATATCTATTGACGCGAAACCCTTCTTATCAACTGTATTCTGGGTTTAAATAAAAGTTTAATTTCTCCCCACTCTTCCCACTGCCCTTCCTATCTTATATTGGATTTATATCATTCAAACCAGGCCCCAACATAAGATTCCATACTGTATAAAAGTTTTAGGATTAAAGCTATCGTTAATTTTAGTTTTTCTTCCTGTAAGTTTAAATAGAGGTTTTGATCCAGTAGTTTCATAAGATTTGATGAGTTTAACAATATTAAATATAAATATGAAAATCAAAATTCATTAGAAGTACAGAAGTTAGGCTATCTTTGGCTTTGATTCCATAGCAGAAAGATTTGATTTTAATCTATGTATTTAATGACATTAATGGCTTGTTTAGAAGCTATTTTGAAAATAGCTTTTACAGATTCCGAGGCAAAACCTAGAGTTTTGAGAATAGATTTTAGAAAATAACTTCTACAGATTCCGATGCAAAACCTAGGTTTTCAAGAATAGATTTTGGAAAATAGCTTTTACAAATTTCGAAGTAAAACTTATATTTTGAAAAGTGATTTATGTTTGGGAAGTTATTAACTTTTACAGATTCCAAAACAAAAAAGTAGGTAGGAAAAATGAAGAAAAAAATGAAAAGTAGGAAGGGGGAAGAGAAGAGAGAAAAGGTAGGAAAGAGGAAAAAGAAAGATGGAAAAAAAATAGGAAGATGAAAGAA
>JANTPZ010012977.1:0-15443 GCA_025593235.1 Vachellia pachyceras
ATATGTGTATAGTTATTGATGCAGGGCGTTGTTCTTCGTTCTACTTAATCTGTCACTGTCAAGTCTGTATAATGCACACTTTAAGTGGCATTAACACTCACCGTGTAACAGAGTACTGTTCGCTTAAACCTTTGAATCTGATGAGTTATTGAGCAGTAAAAGGATCTGATGAGTTAAACACAGATACACTCGGCATTGGCTTTGAACAGATTTAGTGTGTGTTTAAGACTCTATTGGGAGAAAGGAGTTCCGTTGGGATAAAAGAGTTTACGGATTTCTAGATGTTTTTGCGGATTTCAATATGAATTCTATGGATTTCAAAATTATTTTTACAAATTTTAAGATTTAAAATGATTTTATCTTAATTTACGTGTGCTGTTGGGGAGTGAAGTTCCCTCTTAACCTCATTGTTTTTTTAGTTAGAATGTAACATGAACAAATTACTTGAATTGATGGCGATAAACATTTGGAAACGGCGATATATATATATTATAGAATTTCCTCTGATCATGAACTTAATGCACAGGGCGGCTTGCTGATTAATATGCTGAACCTATTTTTCTGATAGAAAAATTACGAATGATAAGAAGATAAGAATCGGCAAAGCAAAACTGCGTAAAATGAGTACAGGAGGCGAGTGAATGAGATTAGGGTTTGGTGGGGGTGGGGTTTGAACATTAGGTAGGGCTTTGGAATGTTAGATGGGAATGTTGACACGTGGCAATGTGACGGGTTACTGATGAGTCCCCTTCCCATTTGGATGGACCACGTTATCAGAACTTTAACGCTTCCCACGGCTACATTTGCAAAAAAATTAAATGTATTAGTCTAAATCAATTAATGTTGGCCGTTTAGTAAACATGTTGCACAAAGTTTCCAACGTTAGATCACATTTAACTTCTCATAAAGTCTTAGAGCATGTTTGATTCAATTATATTTTTTACTATATAATTTTTCGTTTTCTTTTATTTAAAATTGTTTTATAGATTATATATTTTTGAGTTAAGATACATTTTTATCCTGAAAATATTTGTGAAAAAGTAATTTTACTCTAAGTTTTTACAGGAACAACGTTACCTGAAACTTTTACACAACGTAACAATGCGGTGTTTGGCAATACGTTTGAGCATTCAAAAAGTACATTCAACCGTGTTTTTCTGTAAAATGAGATAATCTCCTTCACATATTTACCTCGATTTACGTAAAAGTATTTCTCTACCGCGTGTTCAAACGGACCCAATATTACTTTGCAAATTTAAAAATATAACAATGTTACTGCACATTTAAATAATATTAAATTTGACCGTTTGTTTGTGTTGAATGACTACATAAAGTACCCTGTTTCTGTTCTCCTCTGTCCTCTTCTTTCTCTCTCTTGGAAGGAGGGAGATGCGAATACATTTTATTTTTTTTCCTACTTGTAAATCTAAGAAATGGAGTGGATGACACGTAAGCATGTCCTATCAGCACAATATGATTAACTAGTGTTTGATCATTTGATTTGTTAATATGGGGATAGTATTACTACATTTTTTACTTCCTGTTCAACGATATTCCTAAAAGAACTTTCAAAACAAAATTGTTCATTTGTGAATAATTCTAAGATAAAAATGTACCTTAACCTTTTATTTATACGAGAAGACACAATTTTTTTAACATTATGAAAATTTAAAACATTTTTTATTACTGGGTTTTAAATTAAGTAGCGAATGAAGTACATTTTTTTTACTTGAACAATATTTCATGTGTAGAAATTATCTTTCAGGTTATGCTACAGTCTTGATCCAATTCCAAGAGATATCATCATATAGGTTTTCTTCAAGTGTCTCTCTGGGAGGAAAGAGCTCTCACCCATCCTCCTTAGCAATCCATTGGGCAATAATATTAGTATACAGTAATGATGCACTGCTCATATTGACACTTAACCATCCATCTGTGAAGCCAGCGCAGAGATCCTGTCATGTGCAATTCATGATGATAATTGAGAGCCTAGAATGGCTAAACTCGACACTTGCTCATATCACTATAATCATTATGATAATTTATAAAAGAGAGAAGTCCCCTTCTGTTTTTCTTTCGTGCAAAATCGCCAAGCATGCAGCATAAGCATGCAAAGAATAAAATATTTGCTTACTGTTGTACTAGTACACATCATCATCATCACCACCACCTATTATGCCGCAGCAGATTGCTTGTCCTCATAATCATCGAGATTAAGCGCTTGCAGCAACTTTGGCCAAGATTCTGGGATCCCTCCTGGTAGGTCAAACTCCAGTAGTTTGCCTCGGCTGCGGTAGAACTCCTCCACAGGTTGGGTCTAAAATTAAAATAGAAAACAAATCGTCAAACAATCTCTCTCACACACACATTTACATCATGGATTTGGAAGCGAGGGTGAATAAGAATCATAAACTTTATATGCAGGCCAGTTTGACCAAAAAAAAAAAGATAACACAAATCTTTACAGAAAGAAGCTACCCATGCGGCCAATTTTTTACCGTAGCAGAAAGTCCACTCAAACAAATGCTTAATGATGAAAAAATCGGGAGGCACCTTTTCATTGTATATACGAAGCCTTTCTTTGACTACTGCTTCGGTATCATCTGAACGAGTAATAAGCTTTGACATACAATGGGCGGGGGGAAGAAGTGGGGCCATAATAATTCCAGGATTCCCGTTCTCACCCTTGATGTCAATGGAGGCTAAGTTAAAATTTCCCCCACACTGGCTGCAAATTCTCCTACCAAGACATTTCTCAAGAAGTGCATCTTCTCTAAGCTTCAGATTGACTACCAAGTCAATGTCAGTTACCCCTTCCAATATTTCCTACGCACATGAAAAGACAATCCAGATTTTAATCTGATCCAACAAAACGGACGCAAGGAACAATGAATTATACAAAGTCATTAAAACTCCAACACATAGGTTTGGGTGGACAGACAATAAATTGCAGGGTTTGTTCACTTAATAACAAGACATCACAACACGGGATAAACAGGAAACAAGAAGGTAACCTTGGTATCCTTATTCCGAGGATTGGAAAAGCTTTTAAAAAAAAAAATGCTGGAGTAAAGTGTTAGTAGTTTAGATGGAAGCCATCACTTCTGCACACTTGCATTATTCTTCAAAGAAAATTACATTGAGTGTCAGGACTCAGTATCAAGCAAATATAGATTCACCTGTGGTCATGTAAAAGATTTACATAGAAAATAAGGGAAAAGTACCTGTAATGAAATTAAATTATTTTCACTTTACCAAAGTGAAGATACTCACTGCTTGCCTAATTGTTCGAGGAAACCCATCAAGAATAAATCCTGATTCACGTTTAGCTTTCCCAGCAGCCAGTCTCTTTGATAATAAACTGATTATAATTTCATCTGAGACTAATTTACCTTGATTGACAATTTCTGACAGCTGTAAAAAACAGAAAAAAAAAAAATTAGGATAGCATTCTTCATAAAATTACTCCTAGCCATCACACTTACCAGCTAAATGCTTGATTCCAGTCAACAAACAAGAGTTGCAACTTATTAAGGAACATCAGAAACATTCGCCATGAGAATTAAAAGGAAAAAGGTGATAATACCTTCAGTTATACAGATGGAAAATCGCAAAACGAAGCAATCAAGATTTCCCTAAATCAATTCGATCAATACAGTACTAAATTTAATCTTTCATCCCTCAACGTTCACTAGAAATTGTCTAGCAATTAGATGTTGTGAAATGAACCTGTTTTCATTCAAGGCCAAAGAAAATGGGACACCAAACACTTGAAGTGCATCATATATGACATCTCTAAAGTCCATGTCGTAGGTTTAAAAAGGTCCAAAAACAAAGAATGTCGAGATTTCCTGCGCCACCAGATTGGAGACCCTTGTACCTGGGATTCTGAGCGTGCAAAAATAACGGAATCGGGCCTCCTTTTGTAACAATTGTATAATGAGTGGTTGGGGACCAGCGTTTACAAAATGACAAAAGAATATCTTAGGTTGATATAAGGAATGAGAGAAGATATGAAGCCACTGTCTATATGTATAAAATTATTATTTAAACTCCTACAGCTTGCCGCCGTTTTATATCCGCAAGTCCTGATCAGGAAAAAAATGGCAACTGGAATTTATAGAAAGTTATAGAAAATAATACCAAAAACTAAAATTTATTCTAGTTACTCTCCCGTTTAGGTTAAGCAGTCCACAGGTTCTAAAATTTGACGGAAATAGACCCAATAAAAAGGACAGCTTTATGTAACTCAGAGGAAAATAAAAAGGCAACTTTATTAAATGATCTAACAAGATTGCCATGAACGGCTAATTGATTTGCACGAATGGAAGATGCGTCTCGTGTTAGAATTTAACAGAGCTATTGTTACAAATTTGATTAGCAGTTCCGGGCATATTAAACGGCAGCAGTGCTTTCATTTTGATTTTGCAGGGCAATCAAGACAAATTCAAATCAAAATTTTGCCGCAAATGTAAACAGAAAATAGACCCGGATCAACCTGGGCAGAAAGAGGGCCAGAGGACGCGAGCTCTTCGCGAACTAGATCACCGGTGGCGATGTGAGGGACACCAATCAGAGTAGAGAGGCGGCCAGCGTAGGTACCTTTGCCGACGCCGGGACAGCCCAAAAAGACCCACTGAACATTCCCGTCCTCCTCCTGACACTTACGTGAAGGCCGAGGTTCGAGAAAGATGGAAGAGGCATTGTTGTACGGTGGAGTGTGAGAATTGGCACCGGATGCGGCAGATGCAGATAGGCACCTCCTCGTCAAGCACGTGATGGGGGATTTGGGCCTTCCCAGGCGGATTATGGCCTCCATTGAGATCACAGTAGCGCGAGAAAAATTCAAGCAGCGGCAATCGAATTAGGAGAGAGAGATCGAGCTGCGTCCAGCTCCAGCGATCTGACTAGTTTTTTAATATGCTTATTATAATTGCCCAAAACAATTATGACCAAAAAACTGAATTTAAATTGGAAACTCCTCTTGTAATTTCATCAATTGATCTGTAGCCAGCCCCAGACCTGTTATCATAAGAAGCCTTAATACTAACATGAAGAAAGAATTTGCCATGTGTTACATATGATGGCAAAAAAAAGCTCAAGGGCATCAAGCCAAGCAACGAATTTACCCTATGTTGTTTTTCCTTGGGTGATAAAAATATTAAATAAATTGATAAATTTATAATTTTTAAAATCTAATATAAGATTCAATTAATTTTTTGTTGAGAGATTAAAGAAATTAATTAACTGATGTATTTATTATTTTCTCTCAAATTAATTTGTTTGACTTATAAATTGATATAATCTAATAATATATATTTCATAATATATATTATTATTAAATAATTTATCTAATTTTTTTTACATTTTCTTAAACAAGTTAACTGAATCATTGAGAAAGAGAAAGAGAGGCGGTATATAATTGAGAATATATAATTCAATTTAGCTTTCCTACTTTAGAAAGGTTAATTTTCAGAAACATTTCATATGATATACAATAAATTTCAATGTACCACGTATTGCTTGGGCCGCCCACACAAATTTTAATGAGTTACAGAGCCTCAGAGAGAGAGAGAGGGAGAGAGTTCCAGCGTCGTCATTCTGCTGGCTTCCTCTCCAACAAACCGTGCTTCCATGGCAGCTTCTCTCTCCACCAAGCTCTTGCCAAATTCTTGACAGTACAAGAGAATTACGAAACGGAGTTCAATACTTAATCCCTCCAGCCTATCATCAAACAAGACCCTAAACCTTTCTCATGCTCTTGAATATCCTAACAAGCTACTTCAACTCTCACCAAGCAGACACAATGTCACCCTAGCCTCCGCAGTGTCCATAGTTCTACAGGCAAGCTCATATCACTAATTCTCGTTGATTATTAAGGCGGAGAAAAGAAGTTAGAATTATGTTTTTGTGTTCTAGCTTACATACAACGTTAATCCTATCGTGCTTCTTTAGATATCGTATGCTCCTCACTAGTTGTTGGCTACTTATCGGGGATTATAGTTAGGTTAAGTTGAATCTTAGCTGATCATTTAATGTTGAACAGGGGTTCGGCCAAGCGAAGAAACAGGGAGCTCTCTGGACTCGGTGAAAGTCTTCGATTTGGAAGGAAATGGAATTCCACTTTCTGACTTGTGGAAAGATAGAAAAAGCTGTCGTTGCATTTGCTAGTCATTTTGGGCGAACTTATTTTTCTCGATCAACGTATCAAGTTATTTCTTAGAAGCTGAAGGATATCTCTTGTTTATGGCTTGTAACAATTATCACTATGCCTCAGGTGCGTGCTTTGCCGCAAAAGGGCTGATAATCCTGCCTCTAAGAAGGTTACGTTTGCGACCATGCTTAGGCATACGTGAATCATATTCTTCTATCATTTATCTCAATTGACACCATAGAACTTTTATGTCGACAGTATGTAATGGACGCATCTGGTGTGGCACTTGTACTGATTGGACCTGGAAACATTGACCAGGTATGTTGGATGATGGATAGTAAATGTGTTCATACCTTCACCTACGGTGTGTTAGATTTGTTTCATGTGATACAATTTCTGGATGGAAAGAGCACCAGTACACCCCCCCCCCCAAAAATATCTGGGAATAATGTTAGCTTTGCTCAAGACAATTATAGTCCATTGCATCCATCAATAAAAAATTTCTGCCCTCTGATGTCATCTTAGTATGATGGACTTTGTTTGCTGATATGTATAAATGCTATACAGGCCAAAGCTTTCGCTGAACAGAGTTTCAAGGAGGTGCGTCGCTTCTAACATCATAGCTGTGCGAGAGTCGTAGAAATTTTTGTCATCTTATCGCAGCATAATGACAGTACCTTGTTATCTGTTTTAGAAATTTATGCAGATCCTGCTCATTCATCATATGAGGCCTTTAACTTCGTTTCTGGAGTTTTAAGTACATTTACTCCCAATGTAAGTTAGATGCAAACTTCTTAATAAAAGATGCACTTTTAGATGGCTTACCAGAGGCTGAAATAAATTGAGATTCTTTAGTTTGACTGATGGACAAAGGAGATCTGCCATGCCCTAAAATTTAGAGGTGGCTGTCAGGGATTATGAGAGATCTCACACTCTATAAGCCTTTGACTTGCAAACGTATGCTACTCGTCAAAATTCCAAATAACACAATGTACATGTCTTTTCTCAAGATTATGCTATAAAAACATACTATGCGTTATCAACATATAATAAAAACACAAGAATCTCACCTATAGACTACATGGAGCGTCTAACCTTTCAAAATAATGCATACACATAAGTTTTTATATACGCCAAAAAGCAGGTACAAAGCCAACGTCTTTTATAACAACAAGGACGGTTTTTCATTGCTCAACCAGAGGCATAGGGTCAACCGGATTATCTGAATTCAAAATAAAATTCCGGTGAATAACGTCACATAAATATAATCGTATAAATTTAAGAAAATAATCTAAATGATTCAAGTACGATGAATATCGTATCAACAAATCTCAATTTTTGCAGAGTATCAACAAATGACATTTTAAACTGCATAATAAATCATTTCTCAGATAATCTCAATTATGTATCAAAACCATTTGTTTACCAAAATTTATTTAAAATAATATTCAAATCTCGATTTTCGTAGGACTTCAACAGAACGAAATATCAGGCGTGGATACAGTCCACGAGGGTAACAATTAGGCGCAGCTCGAGGCCACAAAAACAGGCGTGAACACACAGTTCACGAGGGTAAGTAACCAACAGGCGCGGCTTGAGGCCACAAATAACAGGCGCAGCTTGAGGCCACAAATAACAGGCGTGAGTCAATGCCCACGAATATCAAACGAGCTCGATATTAACCATGGTGCACCAAGGACTAACAGTACTGCTGTTAGTAACCAGTATTCTGCATTCAATCCTTTTAAAAACATTTTCAAACATGCATGGAATCAACTTTCGAATCAACTTCAATGATACAACTATTTTGCAATACTTTATAACAATGATTCCAGTATGAAATTGAACAAATAATATATCAAAACCATTCTCAAGCATGCATAGAGTATATATCAAAGCTATTTTCAGTCATGCGTAAGGCATGAAAATGTTATTTCTTTTCATCTCTATACATGAATTAAAATTTCAAAAGCCTTTCTTTCGACTTCCACATTTAAACAAGCAACTCAAACACAATTGGTCACAAATGAATAATACTAAATAAATTCCTCAAACATTTCTCTTCAAAATATAATTGAGAAAATCAAATAATTCCGAAACCATGCTCAAAATATGGTAACAAATATCAAAATATGAAGATAGTAAAACGTGATTTATAGAACTATAATGGGACGTTATTCACTCACCTATCATGCTTTCAACATATAATTCCTTTATTTCCTTCAGCTCCCAATTCTTCTTCTTCTTCCTTTCCTAACAATAATATATACAATATCAACATCCTTATGCTTCTAAATTTATAATAATCTTTCGAAAAAACATAACTCATTCCCTAAAACTCCAAATATAGTTATTCAAGTATCCATTTAAAGCTCTTTATATCCTCTTCTAAAGAAAATTACCATTTAAAACTTATTATCAACCCATATCCCAAAATTTGCTCCAAAGTTCTAATTATTCACCAACTTGTCCATATTTCCAGATTTCACACCCAAATTTTGATAATCCATAACTTACAATTTACTTATCCAAAAATTGCATTCTAGGACTCCATTTAAAACTTATCATGAGTACTATTTACTTGCCAAATTTCATGGTTAACGAAGACCATTTGTCCAGTTTAAAGCTTGCTCAAAGTCAGCTGCTTCATCAGAAAAACTGTTTTCCCAGTTTTCTGAACCAAACTTGAACAATTCATAACTTAATCTACAAAATTCCAAATGCAGTGATTCCAAGCTCTATTTAAAGCTCTTTTCATCCTTTATAAAGGAAAAATAAGCTCAGTGATCAGTTCTTAACCCTTGCTGCATCAAACCAGCGAAAATGCACTCTGCCCCTTTGCAAAAACATATGTTTTCCTTTTTTTTATGTGAATCCTTAAAAATTCATAATTTACAATCCACTCATCCAAATAATGTGTTCTATGACTTGTTTTAAAGCTTGACATGTGTACTAAATGCCCATCAAATTTCATTGGCAAAGGAGACCATTAGCTCTCTTTTTAGCTCACATAAAGCCAGCTACTCGAATCAGCCATATAACTCAATTTTCTAACACCAACTACCTTAATACCATATTTATTTAACTTAGAAACACTTATAGCTCAATCTTGCCTATGTTAAATCAGCGCCAAGTTCATCCATGGTTACATTTAACATCAAATAACAAGTTTCAACCAAATTTCCAGATTAAATTCAGATCTCAAAGCTTATTGCATATATAAATGTTATCCCTCTAACCATACACATGATCTTTATGATTTTGGGCACTTAATGTGTGCCATTCTCTCTCCTCAAGTTCACAACTACCATTCAACAATTTTATTCAACTGAGAAATATATAAATTCCTTGTTCCTTTCTTACATAACCAGTGGCAGCTGTAATCCTCAATTCCTCCACAATCAAAACTATTAACCATACTAAATCAATTCCCCAATCCATATACAATTTACTTCCTTTTTCCACTAAACCATACTTCAAACAGCAACATTACACTTTAGAATCAGAAGGCCCATATAATTCAGCAAGAAATCGAAACATGCCGAAGTACTGTTCACGTGAACAGTACGCGAACAGTGCCACGAGAATTTCTTCAACCAATCCATAGGAAATTCGCATATAATGCTAGGAAACTATAATCTTGCTTATAACTTGATTTAATCAGTAAAAACTATCCTTTTCTAATCCTATTTCAACCCTTGAAATCCTGAAACAGAAGAAATACAGAAATCTGAGGGTATAGGAGTGTTCAGGAGACTCACCTGAACCCGAATCCGTCCTTGCACCGATGAAAAACGCGTTCCTCCGGTGAGAAACGCATCGCCGACTCCAACGCTCTCTTCCTCTCTCGCGTTGTGTTCGTGCTGCTCTGGAGAAATGATATTAAAATGTGGGAGGTGGAATTACAATTCTGCCCTCCTACCTTTTTCATTTTTTCACCATGGTCCTTATTTTTTTTTTTTTCGATTCCATTTTGTTTCTACTGGATATTACAAGATCCCATGTTAATTTCAGCTGTAATACAGGCAGGCCTTAAAATAATCCAGTTATAAATGGAAGGTTACCGACAAGATCAGTGACGGAGCCAGGACCTCATATCAATGGGGTAATTTTTTATTATTAAACAAATGATAATAAATTTGTTGGTATAAATAATTTAAATGGGTTCAAATCTTAAAATCAATGGGTGCATAATAAAAAGCCTATGATTACTTATATAGATATCTAGAAGTTTAGTACACGTAGCTCGGCCACTGACAAGACTGGAAGCTATCATTTGAGAAGGATACTGTTACTAGAGGAGGCTGGTACGTAAATTCTCCCACAAGTAGTGTTACACACAGGTGCAATAGAAAGGAGAAGCAGCACAAATTTGGAATGTTTTCATTGACTTCTGGAGAGATATTATCTTTGTTAGCATAAATATTCATCCCAACATTTCAATAATGACTAACAGAAACTTGAACACATTCTAAAAGAGTATTACTTTGGTTAATGATGTCATGCTTAGATAAATTACGAGTGATAGTTTTCAGCAACAGCATTCTCATATAACAAGAACCTAAACATCTGAATATGATTATTGTTTGCAAAGAACAGAGGAAAACCTGCTGGTTTAGACTATTCTCGGGTCGCTCTTAAACACTTTCATGAGGAGATGATTACATTTAATTTACCTTATGTCAGTAATTTTTTTTTTTTTACTTTTACACTCTTTCAGCCTTAGCAAGTCATTGGTAGTGTCATTTTTTTTTCCTTTTGTGCTTGCTTAAAGTCTGATATTATGAACTTGGCTATGTGACAGGAAACAAGGAGGAATTATAGTTGCGGGTCCTGGTAAAAGTAACATCTCATACATTCACAAGGCATGTGCAAGTGCAACCTTGAAGCCCAATCCGTCTTTTACTTGTATTGGAATTTTCCTTGTAACCCATCTGCATCTAGCCTTCAATAAGAGTATTCTTGGTCCGTTTCATATTATTCGATAATCGTGTTCGCATTTTTCTGATATTCTCTGTTTGTGTGAATTTGCTGCGCAAACAGGACAAAGGCAGGGGATGATCCAGACATCTGACTTGTTTGGCGGAGCGTTTAGAAAAGTCAAACGCACGTTTAACTGTGTTTTTCGCAGAACGAGATAATCTACTTCACATATTTACCTCGACTTGCGTAAAAGTACTTCTATACCGTGTTCCCAAAACGGGCACATTGAAGATATTTTAGAAGCATATTGCTCGTGAATGTCGGCAATGAGGATCTTCTCTTTTCTTGCTATGCGTTTGGCTTTATAAACGCCGGAGTCTCGTGTATAGTTGCTTTTTTACTTTGGCAAGAAGCCTGACTAGAGGAAATTCAATTCCAGTACGTTAGTCATACATAAAATGTTAGGAAAATGAGAATGTGAATTGGAATTATCATGTTAGTAATAAAAAAAGTAAGCATAATTGAATTTTCTCAAGTGTTAGATAATTATTGTGGGTATTAAAGACAATTGGTTAAGTTAGTTGCTCTTAATAAATGTGTGTTGATTTTCCTAAAATATCTCTTTTCTATAAAAAAAAGTTTAGGTGGGTTGGGTTTAGAGGTTCACAAAGGCTACGACATGTCTTCAGCATCAGAAAGCGGTGTGTTTGGGAATTCCGTTAGAAAACGATCACAGATTTCGAGGTAAACATGTAAGAGGAGTTTTGTCTCAGTAAGCACAAAAATGAATTTTGAGGAGGCAAACGGCCTCCCCAAACAAGCCCATAGATGTACTTACCAATCGCCCAGTAACAAGAACTTCTTATTGGTAGCATATTTGAATTTAAATTGAATTTAAAACCTTATATGCTGTGAGTTAATTTTTTTATTAACTGGAATAATCTTTATTAGTCCTAAAATACCCTTTTCTAATAGTGTGTATTGTAGCTACCATTTGATCAGAACTCTCTTACTATGTGCAATTATTAAGGGCACATTTGGTTTGGTAGAATTGAATGGTTGAATATGGAAATGGAATTGATTTTTATCAACTAAGCATGTTTAGTAGCTAGATATGGAGTTAGAATTGGCTTATGTGGAGCCAATTCAACCAAAAGTGGTGGAATTGATTTCCATAGCTCACACATGCAAATGTAATTAGTTCTATGGAATTCCCATCTCACCCTTCCGTTTCTTCGTCTCCTCCCACATACCAGTGACGGTGGGCGACGACCAGCACCCCAGCCATGACGGCGATGGTCAGCACCCCAGCGGTGACGGCCAGTACCCCAGCGAGGACAAGCGATGGTGAGCGAACACCCTTAGCGAAGACGAGCGAGCACCATTCAGCAAAGACGAGCGATGGTGAGCGACGCCGAGCAAGCACCCTGACGAGCGACGGCACGCGAAGACGAGGAAGGTAGAAGGTGAACAGTGAATGAGAAGTGTGAACAGTGAAATTAAG
This sequence comes from Vachellia pachyceras, assembly GCA_025593235.1. Lineage (NCBI taxonomy): Eukaryota > Viridiplantae > Streptophyta > Magnoliopsida > Fabales > Fabaceae > Vachellia > Vachellia pachyceras. Next base: position 12,582 of record JANTPZ010012977.1, read on the forward strand.
ATCAGGGTATTTCAGTCATTTCACGTAAAAATTAAGATCCATTTTCAAGACATATCAAACATACTTTTAAACTCCATATCCATTTCCATAAAAAACAATTATGCGTATCAAACGGGCTCTAAGGATAAATTGGAGAGGAAATTAGAAATTTTGAAATAAAATGAATAATTAAAGTAAACTTTTTGCTTAATTATTACATTTAAGACCAAAGATGGTATTGAAAATGGAGTCAATAGTGCGTTGAGAATTCTTGGGCTTCACTCACTCGATAATCGGATTTTACAATTTCGAACCAATTAACCTGGGCTCCTCGTACATTTTTAACAAGAATAATCTCTTTTATCAATAAATGTTGGTTTAATAAATTGGTATATAATCTGAGGTCATGACTCGTGACTTTAAATTTTACTGTTAATATGAGAATCTTATTGGAATGCAATGGACTCGTTTGGAAACGCGATAGAAAAGTACTTTTACGTAAGTCGAGGTAAATATGTGAAAGAGATTATCTCATTTTGAAGGAAAAATACTGTTGAACATGCGTCTGGCTTTTGGAAACGTTATTCCAAACAAACCCTATATATATATTTAATTCACCTAAACTTTTTAATTAAGCTAGAACTCGAATAATCTCGTTTTATGTGCTTTTCATTCCAATTCTTACTAACTCCGTTCTCGTATTAAAATATTGTGTTTCGTTGGGGCAAAAAAAAAAAATAGTGTATTCGGTTGTAAATTTGAATGATTAAGGCCCCTGCTATCAGTAGTGGTGTCTCCTTCCTGCACCGTGAAAATTAAAAGTTTAAGGTTGAAAATAGCTTTTACAGATTTCAAGGTAAAATATAGGTTTTGGAGAATAAATTTTGAGCTTGTTTGGATGTAAGGTTGAAAATAGTTTTTACAGATTCCGAGGTAAAACCTAGATTTTGGAGAATAGATTTTGAAAAATAGCTTTTACAGATTCCGAGGTAAAACCTAGGTTTGAAAAGTGATTTATGTTTGGAAAGTTATTAGCTTTTACGGATTCTGAGGCAAAAAAGTGGGTAGGAAAGAGGAAAGTACGAAAGAGAAAGAAAGAAAAAGTAGGAAAGAGAAAACATAGGTTTCAAACTGAGTTTTTGTAACCAAAATAGCTTTTGGGTAAAAAAATTTGTTTGGACAAAACCTCAATTTTGAGGTAAAACCTAGGTTTTGAAACCAAACCTAGGTTTTAGATTGGGTTGCCAAACAAGCCTTTTATAAATAGCTTTTACAGATTCCGAGGCAAAACCTAGTTTTTGAAAAGTGATTTATGTTTGGGAAGTTATTAGCTTTTACGGATTTCGAGGCAAAAAGTGGGTAGGAAAGAGGAAAGTAAAAAAGAGAGAGAGAGAAAAAGTGGGAAAGAGAAAAAAGGAAAAAGTAGGAAAGAGAAAACCTAGGTTTCAAACTGAGGTTTTATAATCAAAATAGTTTTTGGAAAAAAAATTTACTTGAACAAAACCTTGATTTTGAGGTAAAACTTAAGTTTTAAAACTAAACATAAGTTTTAAAAGTGGTTGCCAAATCAACCCTAAATTCCTTTTAAAAATCTTGAATTTCTGGTAATGGGTCAATCAAATAAGATTTATTTTCCTCAATATGTTATAAATAAAAAATAATTTTTCCCGGAATCCGGTTGTGAAACAAAACTCACTCCTTTTAACTTTAAAAAAATGTTTATATTATGAGTACACGAAAAATGGCAATTATTTTTCAAATGTAAAAATCACGATCAATAATGGGTTGTTTGGAAAAAGTTATCAACACCCTAAAACACATTCAACAGTATCTTTTTATAAAATGAGATAATTTCTTTCACACATTTAAAAGTACTTCTCTACTTACTTTACCAAACAAACCCAATGGTTTGCGGACAGCGGCCTGCCGAGACAAGAGGATAGAGGCTAAAAAAAGAACGTTAGAAATAGCTCGACTTTGGTTCTCCGCTGATTACAGCTCTAGAGTGTAGTGGGGAGCAGAGTCAGTATACCAGCACCACTCGCCGTGGTTATGGCGGACAAGAAAAAGCGCCGTCGTGGGGAGCCATCCGACGATGGAGAACAGCTTCCCTTCAAGAATAAGCTTAAATCTGATTCAGTTATTCTCCAAATCCTCAAGGACTTCGGCAATTCCTCTTCTGATGCGTTTTCTTCCTCCAAAGCCCTAACTCTTCAAGATCTCTCTCTTCCCTTTGCTTGCCGTGAGGTCACCGACCTATCACTTTCCTCTGTACAGTCCACCATCGAGTCCCTCGTTCTCAGTATTACTCGATCTATTCTTTCTGGCCAAGGCTTCTCCTTCGACGTTCCCTCTCGCTCTGCCGCCAACCAACTCTACGTGCCCGAGCTCGATCGCATAGTCCTTAAAGACAAATCATCCCTCCGGCCTTTTGCTAACATATCTACTGTTCGCAAAACCGCCATCACAGCTCGCATCGTTCAGCTTATCCACCAATTGTGCCTCAAGAACATCCATGTCACCAAGCGAGACCTCTTCTATACTGATGTCAAGCTGTTCCAGGACCAGACCCAGTCTGATGCTGTGCTTGATGATGTCTCTTGTATGATGGGTTGCACTCGATCTAGTCTCAATGTAGTTGCCGCCGAGAAAGGGGTTGTTGTGGGTCGTCTTGTTTTTAGTGACAATGGGGATATGATTGATTGTACGAAAATGGGTATGGGTGGGAAAGCCATCCCGCCCAATATTGATAGAGTAGGGGATATGCAGAGTGATGCTTTGTTTGTACTCTTGGTTGAGAAGGATGCAGCCTATATGAGATTAGCTGAGGATAGATTTTACAATCGGTTTCCATGTATAATTGTGACAGCGAAGGGGCAGCCT
>JANTPZ010012978.1:0-16997 GCA_025593235.1 Vachellia pachyceras
TATATAAATGAATTCTATCATTTATAAAAAAATTTAAATTAAATGATAGATTAAAGAACAATAATTAATTATTTTCTCCCTTTAACATCAACTTCCCCTTTTGCTTATTAACTATTTTAAATAAATTATATGAAGAAGCACCATAATAATCGTTTAAATTAATTAAATAGGAGAGATTAATTTTTATGAGTGAAAAATAATTTAAATAAATTGTATAAGTAAATAAATATAAATCAATATACTTGGGCAAAATGGTAAATTGATTATTAAATTTCCTCCCCTCCCCTCCTGAACCAAACAAAGAATCATTAAAAATCATTCCCATTCCTTCCCCTTTAACTAAACCAAACAAGGTAACTTTATACCCTTCCATCCCTTTCCATTCCCTCCTATCCATCCCCTTCCTTTCCCCTCCATCAAACCAAACATAGCCTAATTCTGGCCTTTGGCTCTTTGATTTTTTTTTTTTACTTTTTTTAATCCGTTTGTTTGATTTATCACGTCGACATATAATCATCTAGCATTCTAGCTAGCGCAGGATATCATCCAGTCCCTTTTTTTTGTCAGGAGAGTACCCCTGGGTTTTTGTTTCATCTTATCCACACACATTTAATCCCTTTTGAATCTTCGACACACACGTGTTTTAAAATTGACGGCGTCTTAAATAATATTACTACCTATGCCTAAATCAAAAATCAAACCACTTTTTTTTATATATAAAAAAGAAGAAGAAGACAATGGCCCACAAATGTAGGTGGAAATGTGGGGTGAGTACACCACGTCTCTATTTAAAAAGGCGGTATAGAAGTGCTTTTACGTAAGTCGAGGTAAATATATAAAAGAGTTTTTTTCGTTTTACAGAAAAACACTATTGAACGTGTTCTTATAGAGTAGATAAACTTTTTTAAACAAATAGAATGTGATTTCTGAGAGGGTTTAACCTCTTCTCTTCGTCACATGTCTTGTCTTCTCCCCTTGTTTCTCCTTTCTCTCGGAATGCTGACGTAATTGAGGCTGTGCGGTTATCTTATCTCATTCTAATCAAACCCCCAACAGAGAGAATTAACGAAGAATAATAAAAGACAACCTTCGTGATCGCATCCTATATATCTGCCAAATATTCAAACGTTTCTCACAACAACAACAATGCCCATTTCCTTATATAATAATACTAATAATAATAAAGATATGACCAGTCATTGAGTGCCACCTCACAGTTACAGAATTGGTTCTGCCCAGGTCTTTTTCGTTGCGCCCTTACCCTATGAAGTATGAACAAATCTGAAAAGCATCTCCAGCTAGGATATTCTCTCAACAACCAAATCCTTACATCACACCCCCCAGAGATTGTTATGATAACTTCAACCACCCATATCCTTTATAGAGCAAAAAAAAAAAAATTAATTTTTTTAGGTAAAACCTAAATTTTAGATAATAATTTTTACGGATTTTAAGATAAAATATGGGTTTTAAAAAGTGATCGTGTTTGAGAAGTTATTAACTTTTATGGACTCCGAGGCAAAATGTAGGTAGGAAAGAGGGAAGAGAAATAAATAAAAAGGAGATATAGTTTTTCTAAAAAATGTGAGTGCTCGGATAAAACCTAAATTTTGAGGTAAAACCTAAGTTTTAGGAAGAGAAACTAAATAAGCTCTTACTCAGACATCCCTTCTTATAGGACCGATGCGTTGTGCTGATTTCTCTCTTAAACTTCAATCTATGTCTCCCTGTATGTCAGCTTCAACAAGTTTAACTTGTGAGATACTGGTTTTGAAATGTGGTTCATAACTATTGCACGGCATACGGGCAATATGGAAATTTCGCGGCGAACATGATTTACCATGCAGGGTGAAGAGTGGTTTGTCTGTTTCGAAGAAAGGGCCAAACAGAAGATTGTTCATTCATCAGTTTGAAGGCAAAATGTTTTCACATTTCCAGATCTCTTTCTCTTTCAGCTAACCTCCCTTCTGTCCTTCTTTCTTTCTCCGTAAGTAAAACTACAATTTACTCATCCACTCCATTCAGAAAGCCACACCTCTTACATTACTAACATCTTGGAAACCATAGTGTGCCTGTTTGGGAAGCCATTTTCCCAAACGGTGCATGTAAGCCGAAACAAAACCATTTCGAAATTTGTAAAAACCATCTTGAAATCCATAAAAACTATCTTAAAATCCGTAAAACCATCTCGAAATTCCCAAAATGCCTCGAAATCTGCAAAATCCATTTTCCCAACGGAGTTCCCAAACGAGCACAGTACCATACCATTTCAATTCTACTTTTTTAAAACGGGAAGTCTGGTTCCATGCGATACAGATGATTATAATTTAGAAGGGTGTGGGGGATTCCTGGGCTTTTCTTTAATCTTTGGATTCCAAGAGTTTTGTGGGATCTTTATTTGGGCCCAACTTCCTTTGAAACAAAAAAAAAAATCTGTGTTAAGTGCCTGAGCCATGATATGAAACTCACTTGGGTCTAGCCCAATGCTCTTGTGGAGGCTCCTCTGTTAATAGAAGATGAGGTAATGGGTTCTATCTTGCTGCTAATAATATGAAGCTGTTAGTGGTTACTTGTTATAATAATTCAAAATCAGAAAAAAGAGAGACACTTGTTTGGGTCTTTCATATCAATGTTATATGATGCATTACGAGATCGATTTATATTTAATTTGAAAGATTTATTCATACTTAATTTTTGCACGTGAGTATAACTAATTTTCTCTATGTTTATACAATGTAAAAGATATCAGCAAAGCAAAAAAAGTGTCAATGATTTGCAATACACAAAACCACATGAGCTCCATTCCAGTCAACTTCACCATTTTTACAGGAAAATACGGTATTTTTTTACATGTGTTTTTTTTTTGTAGCTACGGCACTTTATTACAGTGGCAATCCCCCCCTCCCCCCTCCCCAAAAGGGAAACCAAATATATCGCTGCCTCCTTGATAACTTGACACAGGGCTAATGCTTCCAATTAATTCAGCCCAAGATGCTTCAAAAGCCTGTGGGTTTATATATATATATATATATATATATATATAAATCAAACAAAATGAAACAGTGTCATACAACAGAAGACACCGACCAAAATAAAGATCACCAAAAAAAAACCATAGCTTGAAAGCAAACTACAATTAGTTTCCTTCATCATCAATCAAAAGAAACAAAAAAAAAAACGAACTTGAGCTGCAGAAGAGAAGAAAATCTTGGGGAATGAAGTCAATACCTGTTTTGCTGATCAACCATGGAGGATGATGATGGAGCTTTATAGTCGGGAATAGGAACATGTCCAGATTCAATGTGTGAGAGATCATGCAACAGGATCTGATAATGTCTTTGAACTTGTTTCGCAGATTTGCCTCCACCAACTTCTCTTGCCACTTTCTCCCACCTTTCTGGTGCATCTTCATCGTACTTTGCCAGTGCCTCCTCAAACACCTTGTTCTGCTTCTCTGTCCAATAACACAACTCTGAATCATCTTTCTCTCTCCTCCCACAACTTGATGTTGATATGACGATGATGAAGCCATCACTCTTCTGTTTTAACCCTCACTCACAAGCTCAGTATTGGAGTGTGCTTGCTGGTGCTTTTATATCAGCGTGGAGCCAATCTGAATCCCCTAAAAGGCAGATGAATCTGGTTCCAAATTTGAAGGCATTGATTTTTTTGAAGCATTAAGGGGCTTAAACTTGAAGAAGAAAGGAATAAGACAACCGGAAAAAAAAAGGGAGTAATGAAGATAGATTATGGTAAATCACTTCAGTGAAGCATTATATTTTCATTGGTCAAAATCAGTTCAAAAATCAGTTGCATGCTTTTTCAAGAGGAGAGAGAGGTCCCAGATTTTTGGGCCTGGCAAGGTCAGAAATAGAAATGCGAATAAATTTAATTAGGACTCTTCTCTTCATGACCCCTTGAGTCCGACTAGTCACTTACACATGGTCCCAGGAATCTCTGGCAAAAAGCATTATGCAGATTTCACAGAGACCAGAGAGAGCTTGCAAAGCAGAAAAAAATAAGGACAAAAAAAGTGTTCGTATTCTGTTGGTTAAGGGTTCTTAGGGATAAGTAGAGATAAAGATTCCAACTTCTAGGAACCAAACAATAAGAATCATATCAGACTCACGTATATTTGCTCTTGCACCATAACCATTTGTGCAAGTTGGAGGTAGAAATTTTGGTGTATAGCTATAAAGGGAAGGGAAAGGAAGTGTCAAATATAAATGCTGTTTTTTAATTAATATATGTCTCTTTCAGAAGATGCTATGGCTGAGATATGAAAGTTTAGTCATCATGTCACTTGATCATTTGATTACTACTTATGGCAAATTGATACTTCAATGCAAGGGCCTAACTTCATCATGATGCTGCTAATTCTTCTCCTTTCCCTTTTGCATTTGCATTTGACTTTTTTTAAGACTATATATCTAGGATTACTTTTACGCACTTTAAAGTAAAAAAAAAAAAAGGTTTAAGTACTCGCACTTGCAATTAAGTCATACCTTGGGGAAAAAACGAAAAATAAATGGGGAACACAACTAACCTCAAATCCTAAATCAGCCCCATCTACAAGAGATCCATAATAGTTAAAAAAGAGAAGTTTTCTTGATAAGGGTCTCTCATAAGACGCCTCTATTTGACATTGTTCCATTTTGTGCTTAGTGGACTAAGCCTTCAGTTTTAAATATGCTTTTATTCAAAACCAACCATAACTTGTGGGCTTTCATATTTGGCTATGTAGGTCTAAGGCAAATTTGTTGGCAACAACATGTGGACCACAGAACTTTTAGACTATCACGAAAGACCAATTTATTTATTTTTTTAAAAAAGGATCCTTTCTTCCCTTTTTGTGTGTGAATCTTCACATGCTCATAGTAACATGTTTAGTTCATAAGGAATCATTGCAGAAAAGCGCAGTGATCGTAATCTGTCACATACACATTCTTATTTTTCTTTTTCTTGACTGAATGATTCAAAAGTATTCTCCTCAAGGCTTCTAGACAGTGGACTTTGATTTCCCCATTGCAGATCATTATTGGATGCTCTTTATAAGTCAAGAAGCTATCCCTCTTAATAGATTAGTCTTTTGGATGAACTCTCTCTTTAGACTTGTCACTTGTGAACATTACATTAGTAGTCTCACACCAAAAAGGTTATCTTGAAAGATTGGTTTACATACAAGGCTTTAGATTCCTTGGCCCCAACAATTAATTTTTGGGCTGTGGCTTTTCCACTGATGTATACTTGTCACATTCTTTTTTCCTTGAGAATCTCTTATACATACATAAATATAGTATTGACAAGATCTGATGTGTACTTGAATGATACAAAGACTCTTCTTTAAGCATTATTTAATATCATAAAAATCATATACTACAGCTGGACCTCTCAAAATCAAATTGAATTTACTTAGACCTAACCAGGCATAATCATATCATTCAAGGACTTGTTCGTTCCCCACCATACTTTACTCCCAAGTACATTTTTCAATCATGTGTCACAAAGGGGCCTATGTTCTGCAAACGCATAATCATTCAACATTTAAAAAGAGAACTTGCATTTATGTATCATAAATTGCATAAGAAGTGAATGTGAAATAATTTATTGAGATAAACATATCTCAAATGGTAAAACACATATAAAAACATATTTGTTTTATTAATAAACTTGTGTGATGAGGAAACATTACATGTGTGTTTGCTGGAGGATGGGGTCCAAGAGGTGAAGGCTGATGACATCTAACAAGCAAAGGTAAGTTGGAGGAAAGTCAATATATAGATGAATGACTTCAAGAGGAGACATAAACCTAAATATCATCACTTGCCTGTCTCATCAAATGTTTATAATTAGAAATCATAACAATTATTAATAATCACAAACAATAATTTATTACAGACAGGACACGAAATGTAGTAGGGGGTGTTTAACTTGAAAATAATATTTTCTTTTTGGAGGAACATCAGAGCATGGATCAAATAATATCAAAGCCTATTTACAGGGAGAGTGAAGACATATACATATGTAGTATCAATGCATCCATATACGAAGGGAACAAACCAACTAACATTTTTCTTTGGAACATCAGAGCATGGATCAAATAATATTAGGAAAGCTGATGGGGCTTGTTTGGATTAACATGGGTAAAAGTGACTTATCCCAACGAACATTTGCAAATTGAAATTGGGTAAAAGTCAATCAGTATATATAATGTGATTTTTACTTAGATAGTAAAAAAATCAGTATGATATAGAAACATTTTGATGATATGTTAAAAGATCGGTTTCAAAAGGTTTAAATCTAAAAGTGAGTTAAAAGTCAGAAGTCAGAAAAAGTAATTTTAACTTTATAGTGATTTTTATACAAAAAGTTAGCTAGTCTTGAAGTTATGCCAAATTAAGCATCATTTTTTAATCCAACTAGTTTTTTTTTAAGATCCTAACTGACTTCTGAGAATTTCTAACTCTAGCCCTATGGTATTGGTCTCCTGTATTTCTTCTATTTATTTAATCCAACGAGGGCATTTGCTTAATAATTACCATTTGAGGCCTAGCTAGCCAAATAGAGATAAGGATGGGAAGCATAGAAGCATATTTACAGAAAGAGTGAATACTTTTATATTAGAGAGTAGCATCAAGGTATATATAGCTAAATCTTTAGTATTTTGATAGCGGAACACAGACACATATATAGTATAACTGCATGTATATACGAAAGGAACACACCCATATGCTATTCTTTAATTAAGAAAGGAAAAGATGCTCCATGTGCAGTGCCTTGAGATCTTATGGTCCCCCTCTCTAATTCCTATTATTCACTTGTAGCTTTCGGTCCAAAATATTCTCAAGCCGTATCACTTCAAAAAAAAAAAAAACTATCTTTCCAAACATATGGCATTATTGTCAAGTCCTTGTTCTTGATGCTTGTTCCTAAGCCTCTTCATGTTACTAAGCCTCTTCATGTTAACAAGCACTCTTGTCTCCATAGATTTATTTATATACTTACTGATATAACGCTAGCAGTTGTACTTCCGGTATTAGATCTTATTCTTATATATGTGTACTGGATCGAGGGGGATGAATATTGTGCTTGTTGTTTGATGAAGGTCTGTGTATAGTATTGGATCTTATTCTTATATTCTTGTATACTGCTTGAAACTGGAGCTGTTAAGTGATACATAATCATATGTAAAGGGCAATGAACTGAAAGGACTGAAATGTATAATATAGACCATTGCTTTCTATTTATGAAAAAGCCAGGAAACACTTTATAGTACAACTTTACAGTGCATACACACTTTTAATCTCTTTTATCAAATATTCCTATTTACAACAGTGGGGATTGCTTCGAATTGTGAAATGAGAATAATGGATCATGCATAGATATAGATGATGATTATCTCTTGTATATACATGTATTATTGTTCGTTCCAATCATCATTTGTCTATAATTAAAAAAATGGTCTGTGTATGAGAAACCAAAGAACTTCGTCACAAAGAGTAGGGGTAAAACAAAATTATGCTATATTCTACCTCATATTACAGCATTATATATGCATTTATATAGCATCGTATATATATAATTTGGAAATCAAGAAATGAGTGATGTTATCGATTTATCTATAAAAGATGAAAAAATGGGGAATATATATGGGAAAATTGTCTTTAGCAGAGGCATTAAATAACGGAGGGGAGCTAGCACATTCATATATACTGTCTTTTGCTCTGAGCCTTTGACCAGTCTCTTGCCTTGTTTATGAATGCATTTCATTCATGCACCTACAACGCAACATGCACCTATATACATATAATATTTCCCAATAGTAGTGTGTGTATATAATATGATATCTAAGGCTACAATACAGATAGATAACATTTTTTGTTGTTTAGAGAAAGAAAACAAAAGTTGACAGTAACATATGGATGATGTGACCATTAATAGTTGCAGGGATGGAATACTGATGTGTGTGTGTGAGAGAGAGAGAGAGAGAGAGAGAGAGAGAGGTTGTTAAAGAAGAGAAGGGAAGCCCATGTTTGCAGTGTTCATCTGCATCATCATCAACTGGCAGCTAGCTTTCCACTTAAAAACTCTCTGATATATGAAAAATCATTAACTTACCAACATAAAGATATAAATAGCTATATATATTCTTCATTGTTCCAGAAGGAATTTATATATATTAATATATAAAAGAGATTTGAAACATGAAAGATGGTAGTGAGCTTGTGTTGTGTATATAAAAACATATAATATTAGATTGCGTGGTTGAGAGAGAAGGCCATATGTTGATGAATTATGAGATGAGTTCGCAGCCACATCAAATGGATAAGATAACATCTATCAATTACAAACACCTTCCACTTTTGAACACATCGATCTTCTACCCTAGCTAGCTGCTACATGATCCATGCCTTGCCACTTACTAACTACTCTCTTCCATTTCTACACCATCTATCCATTCAACATCTTAGGGGACCTTATTAGGCTCTAATTAAATATTGCAATTATTATTGATCAAGCTAATTAAGCTAAGGCGCCTACCACATCAGATCAGGATTTATCATATACGTACACATCCCGTTTTTCACTCAACAAACCAGCATATATATAACTAGGGATCAGATGCTGACTGCTAGCTCTTACCCAAACATTTTCTCGTGAATTGTGAGCCACAACATGCGTGTATTAATTAGCAGCATGTTGATGTATATATGATTATCAACTTAGGATGAGATTTGTACAACTACGTTATAAATGAGACCAGATATTGATTTGCAGTGTAGAAAGCTATACAAACATACAGATTATGATTAGCTTGGACGTACGCTAGTTTGCTGATTTCAAGGATAACAATTGGAGGCTAAATCATACATTAAATAAATATGCTTGAAACTGTAGGGGAAAAGGATATATATTGAGGTCATTTAGAGGTTATGGCCAAATAATTGACAAGATGATAATGATGATTGGGTTATATATTATTGTACGTAGAGCAAGTGCGAGAAAGGCAAGGGGTTATTGGCAAGGGGCTATATATATATATATATATATATAAAGAACTTGAGACGACCATAGAAAAAAGGAGGAAGGGGACATGGAAGGTTTGTAGTGTTGGATTATGAAGACCACAATTGAAAGTGATGGAGAATTGAAAGACCCCATTTGCTCTCTTAGCTGTCCTGGAAGGTCATTTCAAACATGAGCAGACCTATACACACAACTTTTTTCACATTTTTCTTCTTACCATTAATTTTTTCATCAACAAAATTCAATGGTTATGTTAAAAGAATCCTATTTGTATAAAGATCAAACCGTTTTTTCATATGCCTATATGATGAATGGTTCAAATTCAAGCATTGTTATATTCATTTTGGATAGCCAACGCATGTTAGCTAGAGACAAGTGATCATATTATCCAAGCACAAGCCAAGATTTAATAAATTATTTATATGCCAAGAGCTTTTGCCTTAAATAACACGATTAAGTATTGCGATTACAAGTAACAATTGTTGGCCAAAAACAAGGTAGACACAATACCAACTTCTCAAGTCCAGTATAATTAGCTTCTACTGAGTATTTTACGAAAAAGAAAACCTTTAGAAGCAGCCGCCAAAAATAGTAAAAAAAATGACAACTCTCTCTCTCTCTCTCTGTAAACCAGTAGCCGCCAAAAAACAATAAAGAAAGAAAAAAATCAGTACATGTTTAATGATGAACAAGAAGCAAAGAAGGTCAATTTCCTAACATAGGATTAGATGTCACTCTAATGGATCCATTACACTTGTAAGTCCATCAATCACTTTCTAAAAGCAGTAGTCTCAAAATGTATTAAATTAATCAAGTTTTGCTGATTATCTTTTAACTTTTCTTGTCTAAATTTGTCACAAGCACGATCCATTTACTCATTGAAATGGATACTTACCTTATCTAAATGCTCCTATGCAATTAAATATTGAGTTTTGGTTTTTCAAGGACGCCATTAATAATTGTTCATTATTGACTGGTGAACTGGAAGGATGACAAGTTATCACAAATCAGAAAGATAGTGAAGAAAAAGAAAGCAAAAAGACAAAGAAAGGGTTACTGTTTATGGAAGGGCCTAACAAAGCCTTAATCATAAAGTAATTCCTGCACAATCTTTCTTTGGACAACTCCACAACCCTAACACCCTATAACCCTAATATACATGCATCATTCATTACTAAGGATATTATTAAATATTTTTCCTCCTCTACTCTTTCTATCCCATATTCTAGAAAAAAAGTTGTTTTTTAATTGTAAATCAAGATATTAATAATAATGTTTAAGAAAATTATCTCTATTTCAAGTTTGATACAAGCTTTCCTTATAATTTGTTCAGATGTAAGTATGACGTTGTTTTAAATACTGAGAAATTTATTTTGTATTTTCAAACATTTTTTCATTTAAAAGTATGAATACTAATTGGCATAATGTTATAAGTAAGATCAAGCTCAAAATCTCATTTTATATCATTAGATACCTAACGTTGTTGACATTCTGAACAAAGTTAATAACTAAAAATTGATGAGCTTATGATTTAAATAGATGTAAGAGAGAATTTTAAGATTACTAAATGTGAAGTCTACAAAATTTAATTTGCTAACAAGTATATACTCCGTATACTCCTTTTTTTTTTGTTGTCGATGAAACCATTGATATCCGACACCTTTTCTAAATTTTATTATAAAATATTTAAGCACTATCTTACTCCATTTGATTGAGGTACCACTCAACAACAAAGCGGATCTTGTTGGTATATAAACTAATTATTTCAAACACAAAGAACATAGCATTAAAAAGAACAAAATATAAATATTTAATTATCTTCATGTTGTTGTGGAGTTACATTATGAGCAGCTCCTTGTGATTGAGATTTTCTAAAACGAGTGTTGATTCGAATGCCGGAAAATAGAAAGACAGAGGGATGTAGCTTATTGGATAACTTAACATTTTTTGGTTTTATATGAATGTTTTAATGAATAACAAAAACACTATTTTGTAACATCAAGATTATTATTTTTTTGGTGCCCCGGTAATTAAGATATTAGAAAACAAAAATAAAAACGAAATAGAAACCACTCATGAGGAAAGAAACAATAAGATAGTTTTCCGTTTCATAATGTGGTAGAGAAGTATTTTTACGTAAGTCAAAATAAATTTGTGGATGAAATTATCTCGTTAAACAAAAAAACACTGGCCTTGTTTGGCAACAAGGTGCTTATACCCATAAGCACGTTCAACAGTATTTTTCCGTAAAACGAGACAATCTCATCCACATATTTGCCTCGACTTCTGTAAATAAACCCATAAGTACTTCTTCATCACTTTACCAAACGAACCCACTATTAAACATATTTTTAGGAAGCAAATAAACTTTTCTTGACCAGAGTATTCTTATACACTACATGAGCTTAACTCTAATTCGGCCTTTTAACTGGCAATTGTTGTATTAAAAAAAAACTGGCAATTGGGATGGAGAAAAACGGTACCGTTTTATTATACGGGGTTGGACAGAGTCACGTGACGGTCATGTCAATGTGGGGCCCCGAGCATACGGCGTAGCTTGGTTGGCACTCCGCTCCACTTCTTTCATTGTCTCTCCTCATCATAATACATTAAAAGTAGGAGAAATTACATATAGTCCCAAGGATAAGAATAATCATTAAGTTTCTGAAAATAAAAAAAATTAATGTGAAGTCCTATGAAATTTAAGGTATATTATTTTTAAAAATGAAAATACTAAATTGACTTTTGTTATGTTTTAAAACTCATTTTCATTTTCAATTTCAATTCTACTTCCACTTTCTTTTTCATAAAAAAACACTTCTACAAATCAATAGGAGTGCAATTCTGTATTTACAAATACTATGCCTCAGTCCCATAGGACTCAATATTTTTTTTTATTTTTAGGGATTTGGTGGTGATTCTTTATCATTCTTGGGACTTTTTGTAATTTCCCCTAAAACTATTTGATTTAAAATGCATATACTTATGTATTTTTTGAGTGACATGTTATTCATGCTCTCTCTGATAAAAATATATATTTATGAGACTCGTAAGAAAAGATAGTTGAAACATTGCTATTAGAGTGAGTACAATGATGCAACATTTCGAAACTATATAAACGTTTCTCTCACTCTAAATCATCTAACTAATTAAAAAAATAATGGGTGACTGTGTCATGACAGTTCAATTTCTAGTCAGATTCACTCAATTCCATGTTTCTAATATTTTGAATGCTGTTATTCCAAATTTATGGCACCCATTATTCATATTTTGTAGAGATACATGAATGATAGATAAGTATATAATTGTAATTGATATTAAGGGATATCTCTTAATCACTCATAAAATGTTAATTAAATAAATATATTAAGTTCTATACCATTAATTTCAAATATCTAAACTAATTTAACTAATATTGATTTAACATTATTTAATTCAACCAAATAATTCTATTAAATATGTCACAAAAGTTTTTGAACTGATTAAATATGTCAAAATGAAACCCTTAAAAAATAAACAGAACGTATAACGTCTTCTTCTTTTTTTATTCATAAAACAAAGTTAAAGACCTACTTTATCTTAAAGAAAATCTTAATGCAATGTGGCTACAAGTTCAATTTAAATATTTAAGAAAGTCTTAAAAAAATATCTTAATGTGATTTGGCTACAAGTAGGGGTGGGAACAGGCCAGGCCAGGCCAGGCTCCACCCCAAACAGGTCAGGCCTGTTTTGTGTGAGACCGGCCTGGCCTGGCCTGTGGCCTGTATACAGACATTTTTTTAGGCCTGGGCCTAGGCCTGTTTTCGGCCTGGCCTGGCCTGTAGCCTGTATAGGCCTATTTTTATTTTATTTTTTTAATTTCACCTTCATAAAATAAGAAATTAAAAAATTCTGATTCAACACTCCCTGATCTACACTTTAATGGGTCCAAGGATCATTAAGGGAACTTATAAAATCTTGTTCCAAAATTTTCTAATGTTGTAATATGTCTAGCTCTGTACCTTCCTCCACCCCCCATATTTCAACGTATCATCTTTCTTTCACGGTAATTGATTTTCATTACTTAATGCCTCCTTTTCCATTGCTGGACCCCTCCTAATCCCTTCACCAAATACATCTTGATGGACCTGCCCAATTTGCTCCCTTTTAATTATGAGTGATATCACTTTGAGAACATTGGTAACAGCCCAACACACACTTAAGCCTATAATTCCTTTTTTTTTTAAAAAAAATGCCCAGGCCTGTTTTGGAAACAGGCCTTTTAGGCGGTCTGGACCTATAAAGGCCTGGCCTGTACAGGTTTTTACAGGCCAGGCCACAGGCCCCTGACAGGCCGTCTGGCCTGTTCCCACCCATAGCTACAAGTTCAGAATAAATAATTTATATTAACCCTATAAAAAAATAGAGGAGGTGAGTGACAACACTTACAAGTTACCAATGGAGATGTACATCACTATCTTGGAATATTTGGTAATAAATAGGGGAAAATAATAATAAATAGGGAAAAATAATATTATATGGCATCCATTCTATTTAATGGGATAATGCATTTGGTTATTGTTTCATATAAACGTCAGATTGATATTTGGCGGAATGGGCTTAATTTTGTTGTATATAAAGCACCCATCCTCCCTACTTGTTCATCTCGAAACGCTTCATTTCACTCCTCTCTCGCTTGAGCATGACCTCCTCCGATAGGCCATGGTCCTTCTTTTGAATTGAAAGTTCCAGATTTGCCTTTTGCAGTAGCACCCTGAACTTCCCCTCCCTACTTCAGCGTCACTATACCTTCTGCCTGCGACGCACTTCCTCTCTTGTTTTCATTCACGTCACAAACATGTTGCGCTGTCTCAACACCTCCGGGAACTGCTCCGACACGACGGTGTTAGAAAGGCAAAGGATGAGGATGAAATGGCAACATGACCAACAACTTCAACAAAACCAGAGCTTCTACGGCGATTCTGCGCTCGGTGAGGTTGTGGCCAAGTCCATCAAGCCCGAACTGGGCAACCCTCACTTCCCCAGTTTCGGGTTCGGGTCGCCTGGCTTTGAAGCGAGTTCTGCAATTTCAACGACTTCCATGGCGGCAGTTGAAGAAGCCAGAGGCAGAGACTCTGTTTCAGAGAAGGAGAAGATGAGCTCTGCATGTGGGAAACACAGCTTCAAGAAGAGAAAATCCGACAGGCTTCATGGCTCCAACTCCAAGGTGTGTTTATGCTTATAAACAACAGTCTGTAATGTTTAGTTTATGAGGGAAATTTGTGTGTCATTTTGGGTGAAGCGGCGATAAAGAATTATAGGTGGGCTCTGTTCTTGTTCAGCTTGTTGCAGAAAGTGAAAACAAAGACAAGAAGATGAAATCAGGGAGTGGAGAGGAAGGAGAATCCAAAATAACAGAGCGAAATAGCAGCAAGAACAGCAGCAACAAGGAAACATGTGGAGGTACCCCAAAGGGAAATTCGTCCGAGGTTCAAAAGACTGATTACATCCATGTCCGAGCACGTCGTGGCCAAGCCACAGACAGCCATAGCCTAGCAGAAAGAGTGAGTCCCTTTCTCCACAATAATTCCTTTGTTTCTTTGATTTGTTTCCTGAGATGAACACAAGATGTTTGTGATGGATTCAGGTTAGAAGGGAAAAGATCAGTGAAAGAATGAAGTATTTGCAGGATTTAGTACCAGGTTGTAACAAAATCACAGGAAAAGCTGGAATGCTTGATGAGATCATCAACTATGTTCAATCTCTTCAACGCCAAGTAGAGGTTTGGATTTTGGGAAGCCCTTTCATCAATTTCTGGTTTTTCCTTTGGACTTTTGAATATAATAATGTCATTTTCATTCACTGTTTCTGCAGTTCTTGTCAATGAAATTAGCTGCTGTAAACCCAGCACCTAATTTCAACCTGGATGATCTCCTCTCCAAAGAGGTAATTAAATACAACAAGCGCGCGCGCGTGCACACACACACATCAAACTAACCACACGACAAGACACGTTAATGCTTGACACAAGATTTATCTTAAATTTGCACAGGTTTTTAGCACTTGCGGTCCAAGTTTTGCAACGTTTGGGATGGGATCAGACATGAACAGCAATCCAGTATATCTTCAGTTCAGCTCAGGGCAGCAACAGTTTCCTCCTTCAATCCCAGAAACATTTCTTGACTCCTGCTGTTTCCCTGTACGTTTCACCTCCTTTTCTTCTGTGAATCTTCTTTAGTGAAGAAAGAATCCTCTTCCCCTGTTATTGCATGGTGCGGTTAAAAAAAGTAAGAGGAGGATGAGAGTGTGAAAGAAGCATTCAAGTCAGAACTCACCCAATTCTTCTGTCTCTCAACTCTGCAATAATTAAGAACAATCCATTTCCTTTTCAAGTTCTGCCATAAATATAATCATCAGTTTTACAGTCTTTTTTCCCCCTTTTTGCAGCAAATTCTACCATCCTCTACTTACGAATCTGATCTTCACACTCTAATAAATGTGGGCTTTGATCAACCACGAGCAGCAGCATCATCATCATCCTTTCTTTCTCAGCCATTCACAGGTACTGCTACTACTACAGATTTATTTGAAAAGTTAAAAACCCTGTCGATACTATGTTGAATGTGACATGATCTTATATTTTTTGTGCCGTCAAATCATATTTTTCCCCTTAGCTTTCATGTTTTAAAAGTGAAAGAAATAAACAAAAACTGAGTGGATTTTTGAACAAGTACTGATAGAGACATGAGAGGTCCCAGACGCTCTTTCTGCAACAGTTTTTCTTTTACGTTGTTGTTCTTCCCCCCTCCCTTTTCTTAGTAGCATAATTAATGATGGCAAAGTTACTCACTTCCTTTTCTTTCTGAATGTGGTGTGTGCAGGTGTAGTTGAAGCTAGCAATCCAAAGATGGAGGTGTAGACCACAAGTATATATAATTGCAATTTGTGGGATGTATTTTCTCGGTTCCAGTGTATGCTTATTGTCATGATTTTTTTTAAGTACATAACCATATATTATAATTGTTTGTATACTCACTCCATTGTATAAATAAGATCGCAATAATATCTTTTAACGTCAATCACCCTCTTTTGCGTTTACTAATTAGTATAGCCAATTAAATAGGTTGTTAGCTTTTCTCTCACATTGGTGATTTTCTCTAATCTATATCCAAATGTATGGTATTATTAACGTACCTGATTTGGGGGCAACAGCACAAGTTAGATATTGTTTTTAATACAAGAGTTACATGATTAATTTATGTATATTAAAAAAATTAAGTGAGTTATTGATTTATGATAAACAAGTGTTGGTTTCCCTAAAATGCCTTTTATTAATTATGTGCATTGGAATTAACCTTGTTGAAATTCTTTAACACGTGCAGTCAATATGGATATGATAAAAAGAAAATTATACAAAGTGAATTGAAACCTTGTATTGAAAACTAAAGTAATCATTTGTCTAGCTTTTATATTAAGATTAGGAATGAGTATATACATATAACCATTTCTTAAAATAAGTTGTTTTCAAAGAGGGAGATCTTTGAGGAGTCAAAACATTTTGGATGAATTAATGAACTTTGATTACTGAATGAAAATGTGGACTATGACTGCATGAAGAGGTATCCAATGACCCATTATGACGGAGGAAGAAGTAAAATGGAAAGGGATGCTTGAGGACAACCTTAAAACAAGTGAAATGTCAAGATTTCTAACTAAGAATTTGGTTATTTTCAAGTGAAAACTTGTAATTGTTATGATTTTGGCACAGTAAAACTGTAAAAGAAAGGGAGGGAAACAACATGGATGAAAGGGACAGAAGATAAGGGGTTGAGAGTGAAAGAGTTGAAAGTAGAGGAATGGGGACAGGATGATAGACGTTTGAAAGGGACAGTGATAACAATGGCACAGAATGATGGATTCATAGCTTTTAATTGTGAGAGCAAGAGGAGGGAGATGGTAGGAATTTGCATGTGTCCAATTTATTATTACCC
>JANTPZ010012979.1:0-13377 GCA_025593235.1 Vachellia pachyceras
TTGAAATGTTAATAAATAATAAAGGAATAATAACATGATACATAGATGAGCAATATTCAGAAATTTTTTGCAATTAATTATTCAAAATAATTTTTTTTACTTTTATTACGGTATACGTGGAAGGCCGTTAATCTGTTGGTATATCATTATGTATAACTTTGTTGAATTATATTGAAACTAATTTATCTCAAAATTTAAAACGTATTAAACGGTTTTTAGCTCTTTTAAATAGAGAGTTCCGAAGAGTATGAATTTGTGCTATCCTCCATGCAGGAAGGCAATTTGTTCTCGATCAACAAATTGTTAATAAGTTGTATAAATGTGTGTTTTAAAAATCCATTGACAGAAATGAATTACTCATTTCAAAATAATGTTACGGATTTCGAGATTTTTTACTTTGATTTACCTCGATTGTTAAAAGAAGTGTTATAGTCACAGTCATTAGCCAAATCGGATAGTTAGAGCCAATAATATTGGAACAATCAAAAAGAAAATGTGTGTGAAAGTAGAAAGTTAAAGTCTTCATTTATATAGTTATATTAATTTGACGAATGGGTAAGAGCGTGGCCAAAAGTTATCACTTGAGTCAACTTGGTGATAAAAAAAAAAAAAACTAACGAACAATTTATTTTATTTTAATTTATACATTATTTTATTTTATTTATCAGCTGCTTGTCTTTACGTTCCTGGTTGGTCTCCAGCCTTCGTACGTTACACAAAAGCATTAACGTTATTATTATTGATATACACAAAGATAAATTCTTTAATCACACTTAGTTATATATTTTATTTTTAAAATGTTATTATATACGTACTAGTTGACTTTTCTAGAGAACTTAAGGAAGTAAATTAACTAATTCATCTACATTTTTTTCAAATTAATTTATCTTTACTTATAAATTGATATATGATATAATGATACATATAAATATTTTAGAATTTATGTTATACTTAAATAATTTATTTAACTTTTTTATCCCCAGTCATTGGCTCTAATATATAAGGTATTTAGTATCGTTAAAATATAAACGCATATGAAGGAATGACCGTTAGAATAAGATCAAGAACTATCACTATTATGCATTACAATAATAAATTATCGTTATTGTATATAATAATCAGGAATTATTATTGTATTATTAAGCAGTAAGCAGTCTACTTTGGACATGCATTTAAGGGTGATTGGAGAATTTAATACAATGGGTGCAAGGGAACTTTATATGTATTCAGGATTTATATTTTTTTTTACATGAACATGGTATTTATGTAAATGATTGCAACAAAAAAATAGAGAAGTTTATAATCAAGTTCTAAATAGAGAAATTAATAAATAAAATATTCTAAATATTAATAAAATTACCATCAGGCCCCAGTAGTAGCTGGTTAGATTGTCATTAACAACCTCACCAACCGTCAATAACAACCAGACCAACTACTGTTGAGACCTGATGGTAATTTTAACAATATTTAAAATACTTTATTCATTAATTCTTCTTGTTTGTTAGGATATAATTGTAAATTTTCAAAAAAAATAAAATAAAGGTGTGAGAGGTAGGGCCCATGATTAGGGGTGACAAGGAGAGGTTTTGTTTATATTACAATGCAATCCATTGATGAATGAATGAAAAGATAAGTGCGAAGAATGGCGTATTGAAGGCGAAGACTTTGAATAGACCATTGGCTTGTTTGGATAGTTCGTTGGGAGAACGTACACAGATTCTGAGGTAAATATATGAAAGAAATTTTATCTTGGTAAACGCAAGAATAATTTTTGGGGAGGCCGTCAAGCCCCTTCTCTAGTCGTCTAGTATCGTGTCTATGTTGGAAATTCAAAACTCAACAACTTGCAACAATTAGAAAAAATTAATTACTAAACCATATGTCTAATCTCTCCTCCAAATTTACCCACCACCAAATTCAAAACCCATCATCCAATTATTCCTACAATATATTTATATATTATATATAATAATGAGCTTATCTTCAATTAGTTGTATTGAGTTAAAGTTTAGAAATTAAGTTTTAAAATTAGTTAGAAGAAACAAAAAAATAATTTTCAAAAAAGATATATGCATAAAAAATGTAAGAAAAATTGCACAAAAACCCCTCATTATAGAATTTGTTACTCAAAGGTACTTCAAATTTGTTTAAAAATCCAAGTATTAGATACCGTCAATGAGTGTAAATCTTGTTCAACTATATGCAACTTATATTGAGCTATATATGTAAACGGAATATATTTACATACAATTGTTCTAGCTATAAGTTCAATCCTTCGATGATACTGGTGGTAGGGCCGCCGCTTAAATGAGTCATACCATGGCCCGATTCAAATTAGTCTAACTGATAATTTCTTGATGGATTGATCAGGAAATGGTTTGCCCACCAGAAATATTTCATATATATATAAATATAAATAATATATAATATAATGATATATACATTTTTTAATTTTTTTTAAAAAAATCAAATAGAATTTATACTAAGATTACTTGTTCCTTTTTCTTGGCCGCTTCCGTTAAGTAAATACCAGTCTTCGAACAATAACAGAACACATCCTGGCCGTTAAGATGATGCAAACAGACCCATGCCGGTAGTTGACCCGACGATATCTTCTTCTTCTTCCTGCTCCCTGTTAATCTCTTCCTCTCTTTCTTCTTCGATGTTAACAAGTTTCGTTCATTAATAAACCTTATTATTTAAATTCATATCATAGTTTCTGTCGTCATGTTGATGATCAATCCCTCTTTTTTATTATTAATATATTTTGGCACCCCACTTTTATATGTGCGAGACTTCATAGCTTTTACTAGAGCTCCAAATAGAGCTCTTCGTTTCCGTTATCCAGGGCTCAAATCCCGACAACATCTGACTGGGGAAAAAAAACAGTTATGTTCCCGTTTTCCCGTTATTATTTCTGGTTCATCGTCTTCATCTTCCTTTCCCGCCCTTGTTGTTTTCCCGCCAGAATGATGCCCGAATTGGTCACTGTAACGACCAATAATCACACCCACAAAGCCACGTGGCACGACTTCTCGAGATTCCTCCACGCCGAGAGAGGCCGCCAGGTCAGCGGCATATCGGAGCTCAAGAGGTACTTTCACCACTTCGGCTACCTCTCTCGTGAAACGACGCCGTTTAACTTCACCGATGAGTTCGACCCCGAATTCGAGTCCGCCGTTTCGCTTTACCAGAAGAAACTCGGCTTGTCCGTCACGGGGAAGCTCGACTCAGACACCATATCCACAATCATGTCGCCGAGATGCGGTGTCAGCGACACCTCCCATGCCGCCTCCTCGTCGCGTGCCGTACATTCCACCCGTCACTTTGCTTACTTCAGCGGCTTGCCAAGGTGGGTTCGCGGCTCTCCGATGAATCTCACCTATGCTTTCTCCCCCTACGCCATGATCACCCGTTTAAGCTTGACGGAAATCCGAACGGCGTTCGAGAGCGCCTTTTCACGGTGGGCATCAGTGATTCCGGTGAACTTCCTGGAGACTCCCTGGTACGAAACGGCAGATATCCGGATCGGGTTTTACTTCGGGGAGCACGGCGACGGAGAGCCGTTCGACGGAGTATTAGGGGTATTAGGCCATGCTTTTTCACCAGAGAACGGGAGATTCCATCTAGACGCAGCTGAAACGTGGGCCGTTGATTTCGATGGGGAAGGGTCAAAAGTGGCGGTCGATTTGGAGTCAGTGGCGACGCACGAGATAGGTCACGTGCTTGGGCTGGCCCACACGAATGTTAAAGAAGCGGTGATGTACCCGAGTTTGAGCCCGAGGAAGAGAGATTTGAAGGTGGATGACGTGTTGGGAATTCAGGCCCTGTATGGTTCAAACCCAAATTTCACGTTTAGCTCTTTGTGGGAATCGGAAAATTCCTCCAACTTCGCCGTTCGGATTGGGAGTGATTTTACTGGATTGCGCCTACTACTCTTGATTTTGGGCTTGTTCGCATTATTTTCGTGGACCTGAAAAATTAATTATTTTTCATTATTCTTTGTTGATAATTGTAAAGTTCGAAGTGAATTCGAAGAATTCACTGTGGAATGATATAAAGGTTTGAATTTTGTTTTTGGCCCACAAAGACAGAAAGAAAGGTTGAATTACGCAGATGACTTGGTCTTGGTCTTCTCGGCTTCTTGTTTCCTTGTACGTGTCGCGTAATTTGAGCTTGTTAAGGAAGAATAAGCCTAACCATACATAAACCTTGTATCCATCTGGAACACGGTAAAAAAATACTTTTACGTAAGTCGAGTTAAATATGTGAAGGAGATTATCCCATTTTGTGAAAAGACACTGTTGAACGTGCGTTTGATTTTTCCAAACACTTCAACAAACAAACATATTGTATACAAGACACTCAACGCGAATTAAAAGTGTTAAAATTGATTAATTTTTTATGGTTAAAAAATAAAGGAAATTATTCAATTAATTGTAATATAAAATATTAAGACATGAAGAAGTGGAGCTAAGGAGGTGAAAGCTTAAAACTGGGGAAGTGAAAATTGTTACTTTTTTTACCGAAAGAAAATTGTTACTTTATCATAATATATATATATATATAACTTAGTTCTTACTATAAGAATCAATTGATTTTTATTGGAAAGATTAAGAAGCTAAACATACTATTTAAAAGTATTTATTTATATGTATAATGTGATTGTGATACCTGTATAAGCAGCAGTGTCAATGGCGAACTCAGGACCCTGATTCAGGGGATGCAAATTATTTTTTGAAAAGATAAATAAGACTTATTCTTAATATCTTTTGAAGAGAATTTGAGCAAAAATTTAGTAGGTTCAAAATTAGTAAATGAGTGGATGCAAAATAACTCGTATAGTATAATTTATGCTTAATTTTCTAGAAGTCAAAGAGTGCAGCAGCACCTGGTGAGGACCAAGTAGGTCCGCCCTTGGGCAGTGATGAGCTAATTGTAACCTTTACTTCAATTGCGAAGTTAGCCAGTTCTCATGTGTTTGATTAGTTAGTTTGATTTTAATGAATTTTTGGCCCCGAAAATCTTTCCCTGTTTTGGCATATACACATATAAAAGTATTTGCTTGGAGGACAAAAGATTGAGTCCCTTTGAGAAGTGGATTTGGTTAACTAGTTTAATTTCTCCCAATGTTGCTTGTTAGTGGAAGAATGAAATTTAGGAAATATCGCTCAACACTTAAATTAATTTATGAAAGGTTTTAATAACATACAATACAGTTAATAATCATAAATCAAGAATGACAAGATGTTTTATTCAAATAATTTTTTTTGAAAATAATTTTTACAATCTAATGTAAGCATGCGAAAGAAGTTTTATCTCGGTTTTGCATAAAAGTGTTTTTGAAAGTATTTTCACTCAAATTAAGATAAAACACTCTCACATGCTTACATTGGATTACGTAAAATCATTTAAAAAAATTAATCCAAACACCAAATTAGATTGATATAAATAATCTTTCAACAACTGGGCTTGTTTGGTAAGTCTGTTGGGAGAACGGACATAGATTTCGAGGTAAATATGTTAGAGGAATTTTATCTCGGTAAACGCAGGAATGTTTGCCTCCCCAAACAAGCTCTATATATATTGACGGGCAAAAGTCTCCGAGTAGTTTATTTTTTTCACCATATCACTACAATAATATAACCTTTGTGGAGGGAAAACTATTTATTATTAAACTAAACTATACATAGTCTTTTAAATTTACATAAAATTTTAATTTGATCCCTTAAATTTATAAAATACACTTTAAATCCTTAACTTAACGCTTAGTTTCATGTAATAGAAATTGCCGACTTAACAAATTTAGATGTGTTTCTGCAGTTAAGTGCTGAAGACATATATTTAAATTTTAATTCTTTTATATAATCATTTTTATATTTAAAAATTTAATAATGTTTCATCAGTATTTAATTAAATTTAGTAAGTTAACAATTTCTATAAATGATTAAATGTGTATTGTTTAAATTTAAGAAACTAAAATAAAATTTAATGTAAATTTTTATGACCCAATGTATACTTCAATAGTATTATTATTAAAGTGGCCTGACATGTTTTATAATAAATATTTTTTATAAAATTAAATATTTAAAAATGTGTATATATATTTTAAAATAATAAAAATTATATTTTTTTAACTTGTTATTAGTTAATATATTATTTAGTATTTAAAGCTATTTTTAATTTGACGATAGTCTTGCATCCATAAAAAAATGCCATTTTTACGGAGACAATTATATATTGAGAAAGAGGACAAATAAAAACGGCAATTCAAGAAACTTTTAAATTCAAGAAATTAAATAAAGATAATTTTGATCTACAAGATAAAAGATATTCTAAAATGAGTAGTACTACGTAGTGCAAACATGACAAAAGGTTACAGATTAGTGAGATTGGAAGCTTCTTGGCTGGTGATAGATGAGAATTACTTTAATTTTGCTGGCATGCAAAAAGCCTAATAAAGTGTCTGCATTTTTTGTTTCTTTGCTCACAGTCGAAGCCGCGCACATATAGCTAGCTGTTCCCCTCTTTTTAATTCATGGGAGAAATTTAATGCACCATTTTTTTTATTAAAAAAAGGGAAACTTGCAGCAAAGAGTAAGAAGAAGAAGAAGCTAATGAAGGAGGTTGGAGAGTGAGGAGATAAAATAAGAAGAAAGGGGTAAGGATGATGATTTGTGTTACGAAAAGCAGATTCCACCCAAAAAGGAAAGCTCCAAAGAAAGAGGCCAACTTCATTAAGATGCCACCCATAGCACACCTTGTCCCTCCCCATCCTACCTTTCCCCACTTTACTTTTTTTTTCTCTTTTTGTGCATATATTTATCTTCATTAATCTTCTTAAATTAATGAAATTGTTTTTATATCAATGATCGGAAATAACATCAGTTATTCATTTTATCATTGTTTTTACTCAATACTGCCTTTAGATTTACAATATAAATCACTTCTAAAAGAATGACTCGATCCATACTATAAGTTGATCCCAGGATAAGTAATGCTCATTTCCCATTCTACCCCTTTAACCGGTATTTGAATATGACTCATCGTGTTTTCCTCTCTCCTTGAAAGCCTCACTTAAAGCTCGTTTGGAAGTCAATTTGATAGTAGATTTTACAGAGTTCAAGGCAAAACTTAAGTTTTGGAGAATAAGTTTTACGGATTTTGAGGCAAAATAGGTTTCAAAAAGTGATTATGTTTGGAAAGTTATTAGTTTTTGTGGAGTTCGAAAAAAAAGTAAGTAAAAAATATGAAGGAGAACAAAAGGAAAAAGAGGAAAGAGAAAATTTATTATGAGAGAGTATGTGATTTGATAAGAAAATAATTTTTTCAAAATATAGGTTCAAAACCTAGGTTTTGTCTCCATAATAAGTTTTCTAAAAACTGTAAGTACTTAAACGAAATCCAAATTCTGAAACTAAGAGCTCAACAAACTCTTAATAAATGTAAAATTGAAAAAAAAGGTTTCAATATAGGACGGATTTAATAAATTAACTATCATTTTTATTTTTGATGAATTAGTTAAAGCGAATTACATTAT
Source organism: Vachellia pachyceras (assembly GCA_025593235.1). Lineage (NCBI taxonomy): Eukaryota > Viridiplantae > Streptophyta > Magnoliopsida > Fabales > Fabaceae > Vachellia > Vachellia pachyceras. The sequence goes on from JANTPZ010012979.1 coordinate 7,541, forward strand.
GAATAAGAGGGATTAAATTCATAGCTCACCCATTTTAAATTAAAGGAACGTGTTTTAATGGTACGAGAAGAGAGATCCAACTCACGACCCCTTTTTCATCGCGAAGTTTGCATGTCACAAGACTAAAGAGGTATTAGATGTTAATTATCTATTAACAATGTTAGGTTTTGGGCTTGTTTGAGAATGCGGTAGAGAAGAACTTTTACTCAAGTCGAAGTAAATACGTGGAGGGGATTATCTCATTTTACGAAAAACACTGTTAAACATACTTTTAACCTTACTTAATTCTTTGTCAAACAACCCCAATATCAGCTTGTTGTTCTCCTCTTAAATTTTGATTCCGTATCAACTTTGGTTGTACTCGTGACACTGATTTACCTTTTGCAGAAAATCCAAACTTTTTGTGCTGGATTAGCTTTTCTTGACCAACAAGATTGGATTGGATTGGCTCTAATTTGCTTGTAGCCATTACACTTATCTTAAATTTACAATATCTGTTGATTTAATAATTGTTCAAATCCATGCTATAACTATACAATTTCACTTTTTACTCATTTGAAAAGGAGAAAAGTAAACATCTAAGTCCATCTCATTCTTATTAATTAAAAAATCTAAATAAATTATTTAATTTTTACCTAGGTTATGAAATACTTATCAATATCATTGGATTATATATTAACTTATAAATCACATAAATTAGTTTAAAGAAAATTAATAAATGTATCAGTTAATTATCTTCCTTAATCTCCCTAAAAACTGGAGGTAGCATCATGTTTTAAGAATCATAATTGTCTATTTAATAGAACCATCTTTTGAGGTGGGAACACAACAAAACAACGATCGGACACTAATGGTAAACAATAAATGATTAAGATACAAATTTATTCAAAAAAGTTTTACTTAGAAATAGTGTTATCGTGATAAGTTTTTTTGGAATCAATATCGTTTAGGACATTTCAAAAAGTATAATATTACCCCCATCATATTAAAAACTAACATTGTTAGTATTTTTAACGATGAATAAACAATATTGTTTCATTTTAGTACTTTCAAAGTAATTAAATCCAAAAGTAACTTTTACGATAACATTGTTTTTGAATGAAAATTTTTTAAAAACAAATTTACACTGTAATCAAATAAAAAATATAAATTAATCAACTCCTAATCAAATGGACTTACTCCCCTAAGAGCATCCTTGTCATTCGGTAATCAAATTAACTTCCCTCCGGGAGTTCAAACCAATGAGTAATTTTTAATAGTGATAGATTATCATATATACTTATAAAGTGTTACATCATTCATATTCTGTTCAATAAAAATGTTTTAATTATCTTTTTTAACTCACAAGAATGTCCATTATAATATGTTATGGAGTGAGATGAATAATCAATAAAAATTGATGGGATGTTGAATCCACGTAAAAGTGTAAACAAAATATTTTTAATAGATGGAGTATAAATGACGTGACATCCTAAAAATATATAAATATTTTTTAGATATGCTATTTCCTTTCAACGATAAAATTCTCTCTATTAAGATGTTGCATCTCCATCCAAAAGTCATAAATAGCTTGTCTCATGGTTACTAGACGGTAATCTAAGAGCAACTTCAATTTTAATTTTATTGTGAGGTTTTGTACCGTAATACTTTTCTAATCCTGTATATTCATAAATAATTTTTAACATATTTTGTACAAATCAGGAAAAAAACATTAAATTTTATTAACGCTACTTTAAAATTTAATAATTTTTCAATTTAATTCTTATTTAATATCTATTATAATAAATGAGAGTAAAATTAAAATATAACTAATTAACGATTAAATTCTACATCCATAAAATTAAATAAAATAATTTATAAATAGAAATAAAGTATCTCACTTTTTGGTTGGAAGAAAAATCTTCATTCGATCATTCCACCCAACCCATCCGTACGACTCCTCTAAAACATTTAGCTCCCAGTCTCTTACCAAACGTCGGCTTTGCCTTTGATAAATCAATACATCTTTGTCAATTTTGCAATTATGAACTACTGTAGAACAAAATTACGTATGAACAAACAAAATTATGTATCAGTTGATCAACTTGAATACATTAATAAATATAAATAAATTACTTTATAAAATTTATATTCACCATTTTCCTCCAAATAAATTTATCTAATTTATAAATTAATATATAATCTAATCTAATACTACTAACACATAGATATTTTAGAAAGTTTATGTAACATATGCTTTAATTATATACCAGGATCGATCCTTAATATAAACTCCAAATAACTTTTTTGGCAAAAATTAAAACAAGTACATAAACAATTTAGATTATTATATATTCTAAAATGCCTATGGCATTCTTATATTATATATATATCATGAAAATTAATTTTTTAAAAATGATAAATATATCAATTTGTTTCCCGTAAAAAGTTAATGGCGATTTATATTAAAGATCAAATATAGTAAATTTTTTAACTTTAATAATCTATTTACATGAATCAACTATGTCTTGTATGAAGAAATAAAGATGGTATATTGGATTCAAGCACTCATTCACAAGTATATAAATATTCCATATAACAACCACTTCTTCAAAATTAAAGAAATGTAGTATTTCTGTATTTTAAATTATAGAAATATTGGTAATTTTGTGAAATTACAGAATCAGACAAAAAAAAATCACTCCTTCACAGCTGGCTGGCTCATGGTCATGCCATATCACAACCAAAATCAATTGGTCTGTTTGGCAATGTGGTAAAGAAGTGCTTTTACACAAGTTGAGGTAAATATGTGGAGGAGATTATCTCATTTTACAAAAAAACACAATTAAACATACTTTTAGATATAAGTTAAACGTTGACAAACGGTCAAAATACCTACGTGGCCACGCCTACGTTCCATTATCACTCCATATGAAAGAAAATCCCTCAGTTAATAATTTTTGGGCCCATAATGTGTATTATTAATAAATTATACCGGATCAATAATCATGAGGCTCATCCAATAATCATTTTTTAATTGCTAAATATTTCTCAATAATTAGATAAAAAGTTCTTCTCTTTCAGCCCTGTAATTTATGAACTAGTAATACAACTTCTATTTAAAAAAAAATCCACTAGTAATGATCATCATGATTCTTTAAACTTTTATATTTATGAAAATAATTTCATGTATCAAATCGTTGATTATTTCACTAAAACAATATAATATGACAAGAGTTTGTCTGTATATAATTTAAATTTTAGAAAATTGAGAAATTAAATTTTAGCTATAATTGTTCCCCAATCATGGTTATTTTATCATATCTTGAGTAGATAAATCTTTTTTTTTTGGTCGGCCTTTAGTAGATAGATCTAAAAAGCTTTTTAGGACAGCTTACAAAAATTATTTTCATAGAACAACCCCAGGCAAAATGACTAGCTTAATCCAACCATACATTTATGTTAACGCTTAACAAACTAAAAAGAATATATATTTAAATAAAATAAAAGTTAACGTATTTAACAAAACAATAACCATCTTACATGCTTACCTCGTGCCGCAGATAAAGCCCCAACTGATTCTGGCTCAAGCTCACGACCACATTAGTGGGCACAAAGTCTAATTAACATAAAATGCTAAAAATGGTTGTTTCAGTTGGTAAAAAATTGACCCATAGTCCATAAAATTATGAGTTTAGATCCCAGATAATTTTATTGGTAGACGATATATAAATGCCTCTTTACAACCGGTTTTTGATTCTAAAGGTATATTCTAACCTTAATGAACCCCTCGGCTCATTTGATTTAGTTTGCCTCTCATTTAAAACCAAGTGCAACACTATCAATCGGACCAAGTCCCTGCGGTTAGAAATAAAATAACACATAAACTCAACCATTTTTATAAATACTAAAATTGATGACAAAATAATATAAACTCAGCTATTTTATTATCTCCAAAAAAAGCTCGTATATTTAAAATAGGCAAAGTAAATTTAAGAAATCATGGATATAATATAGATAAAATATTAAAATCAATAATAAAAATGCGAGTGAAACCAAATGGGTATATGAAAAAGGGTTAGATTTTAAATGTCCTGAAAGTATCAACGTAGTTGCAATGTGAGTCTGAGAGTTTTTTAAGGGGAAATGTTGCCCCGAAAGTGTAGACAACAGTGCAATGTTGCCTTATCAACTAAAAATATTAAGTTTGACCTTTAAATAATTTTATTTGACTAAATAAAATTTTAGTTGACTATTTGTATCCGTTAGGGTTAGAATGACATTACATCTTTTTCTATATAACATTGCTCAACAAAAAACTTCCGGACACCAAATACAAGTGTGTGGGTAATTATTAACTAAATTTACCCCTCTACCCTTTAGAAAAAAACAAAAACAGAGAATGAAGTAACAAATGTGGCAGAAAGCAGAAACTGAAGAAAGGACATTCAAATTGGGCAAGTTTTGCATGTTAGCATCGCCCCACATCATTTTTGCGTTCTCTCTCACATTTCTAATATTTGCACCGATGATTTAAATAAGGAAAATAATATCTGACAATTTTTAATAACTGATCAGATATTATTTTCCTTGTTTAAAATTTGAGTGCAGTTCTTCCAAACTAATATTTATGGTACCGGTAGTTATGATACTCATGGGTAGGCTTTAATTATCAAATCTTAACAGAAACTTCCAGTTAATAGTCTAATATATATATAGTAATTTAAAGATATAAATCTCATTTCCATTTTTGTCTTTCAATATATTATATGCTATAGCATCCACTTGTTCAAAATCAGATTGGTTTCATGGAATTGGAAGGAGGGGAGGAAACATTTTAATGATTTCAGTTTTTTTTTGAAAAATATAGAAATAGGGTGACAATATTTTTAATAAAAAAATCTTTTAAATCAAAGTCATCATTGTTTCTCTCTCTCCTGAACCAAACAAGTTATGCAATTCCCCCATTGTGATTAGATTTAAGGTGTATTTAGAAATTCCGTTGGGAGAAAAGAGTTTACAGATTTTGAGGTATTTTACGGATTTCAAGATAGCTTTATAGATTTCAAGATGTTTTTTTACAGATTTCGATATAGTTTTTTCTCAATTTGATTGTACCATTAACGAAATGGTATTTCTAAACAAGCCCTTACAAAGGAAATTTTATCGGTAAAAAAGAAATTACTTCAGTGTTTTATGTCCATCTGAATCCAAATAATTAAATAGATATTTTTACCAATTTTTCTGAAAATTTCTTTTCATTAAAATTTTTTTTTGGCCAAATAAAAGTTTGTGTTTGTAAAAATAAGAAAATCATATAACTATGGGGTCGTGTTCTGTCGTTCTGTCATGGGTGTGTCTTTTGGTGATGGAATGCTTGTCACCTACTTCTTTTTAAGTTCTTAAATCTCCAATTACAAGTTGCTGTGACTTGAGAGATCAAAAGCTTCAAGCTTCCGCTTCCACTTCCACCCCCCTTCTGTTAATGGAGGAGAAGCACAAATGCAAGCTCTGTTCCAGAACCTTCGCTCTTGGCCGATCATTCGGCGGCCACATGAAGGCCCATTTCGCCACCCTCCCTTTACCGCCGAGGCGTCAACCACCGCCTCCGCCTTCACCTTCATTCTCTTGTTCTTCCTCACAAGATTCCGACGACAAGGCTCTGATTTATACCCTCAGAGAAAATCCCAAGAAAAGCTTCAAGCTTGCAGATCCTGAGTTCTCTTTTGTTGATACTACCACCGGCGGCTCTGTTATTGTTCAGGACCGAGAGAGCGAGACCGAGTCAAAGAACCCAACTCGCCTTCGATCCAAGCGCACCAGAACCCAGAGATTACCATCACCCAAGAAGCCTAAAC
>JANTPZ010012981.1:0-11830 GCA_025593235.1 Vachellia pachyceras
CCGTTTGGATAAACGGTGGAAAAAGTGACTTTTTGGTAGAAGTTATTTTGAAAAAGGAATTCTGAGTAGAAGTCAAAAGTGAAACGTGATTTATGTTTAGATAAGCGTTTGAAAATTGACTTTTTTTAAAAAGGTAAAACCGTTTGGATAAACTTTTGAGAAGTGATTTTTGGTGAAAAATTACATATTTATATATTCATATATTTTATTTTAACTATTTGTGATAATTCCGAGGATAAGGAAAATAATAAAAAATAAGAAAGAGAGTAATTGAAAATATATGTACATTAAATATTAATAAAAATGAATTAACTCAAATTACAGACAGCCCAAAAAATATGATCCTGAAAATTTGTAATCTTGGCACTCAATTGCAGCCCGATCTTCAAGTGAACTATCTATAATTACAACTGTAATTATAATTGTAACAAAAAAAATTGTAAATCCAACTGCTTCTAGGGACAAAACATTTAGCTAAAGACCAATCGCAGAAAACAGTAACACCTAAATCAAGAATCGAGATATCACTAACCAAAAAAGAGGATGCGTGACATCCATTATCATCATAGAATAGACATATAAAGCACCAGAAGTAGCAAGCTTGATCAACATCTAGACTCAAACAAATCTCAGAAACACAATCAGCTTCCTTTTGAACTCCACCTCGATCCCTAAATCCAAAATTATCAATCAAATTTCACAATTACGAGGATAGAAAATTCAGTAAAGTCGAAGAGCTCGGAGTTCAAACCTTGAAAGCGAACGGCCAAGGAAGTTCCTGGAATGGAAGACACTGGTTTGTTGGTCAGGTCGATGAAGAAGAGGGCTGGTCGTCGAGGGCCGGTAAGATAGAGGAGAAGAGGTTGCGTTCGGCGCAAATAGCAGAAGAGTCGCCATGTGGTAGAAGAAGAGGAGGAGGAGAGAAACCCTAGCTATGAGCTCCTGCTTATTGATGCTTGAGGTGAGGAAGACGAATAATGAGAGAGGAAGAGAGATTCGTTCATGGAGGTCAAGCATAATAGCATAATGACTAAAATTAATGCTGCAACGAACTCAGCCGTGATTTATTGCTCCAACGAACTCCACCGTGCCTTCTTTTAGCTTCTGGCCAGAAGCTCCTTCACCCGCAGAAGTCCTTTGGTGAAGACGCTCAGCCAAACGCTCCAAAATGCCCAATCGTGCTTTTGGCCCTAAAAGCCACAGTTGCTCCAAACACTCACAATACATCTTTTCTCATTCAGCTCACGTTAAAAGGTTGTAGCCATTTCCTATTTTCCTGACATTGTTGGTGGCCCAATTTGTTTTTTTTTATTTAACCCTTTACTGAAATTTGCATAAACATTATGTAATAGAGATTACCTAATTTAATGTAATTTGTTGTAATTAGGATTAAATTTAATTGCATTACTATGTTAATCAAATAATGTAATCAATAAAATGCATCAAGATTACATATAATCCTTTTTCATGTAATTGAACCAAACAAAACATTAAACCTTGATGGTTTTTTTGGGACATCAACTGTTAGAAAAATTAAAATTCGTGACGAATATGAAACTGATTTTAGGAGTTATCTTTAAAATTCTTTTACATTTTCTAGCAGAGTACTCTGGCCATAGTATTTTATCTTTTGCCCATAATCTTCTCTTACTCTATAATTAAAATTATTGAAAAAAAATATTATTTTGAAATTAAATGACAATAAATCAAAGCGAAAAAATTCCCACGAGTAGCTGTAATTAAGAAAATGTTCGCATATTCTTTAGGGGAAATAGAGGAAAGTAGCATCCAACACACCATATTTCCCAATTACATCCAGCATCTTTTCATGTTGTTTTCCTATACACTCAGAACTATAATTTTATCTATAATTTAAAGTGCTAGAAACAGTATAAATAATATCAAGATGCTAGAAGCATAAAAAAAAATAATATCAGTCCTGAATGCCGTATATTAACATTAATAATAACATCATAACATAATAAGATGGATCCTACTTTTTAATGAGATAGGTTTTCAAGTAAATTTGACATGCAAAATTGTACTGTTGGAGATATTATAATTTTCATGTTATTATTTTAATATATATAAATATATCACCGGATGTGTCCCGCATTATTATTTGAATTACGAATTGAAGAGTTGCGTTCAGAAAGTTATGTCTGGTCATTGAATCCTTTAAAAAAGTCTTGATGGGAGGCTATATAAGGAGAAAACCATGACTCAGAATAGATCCGCAAAAAGTTATTTGTTCAATCACGAATTCCCTGACGGGGTATTGGTATTTAACAGTTCATCATGTACTAGATTTTCTCGTTCAGAAGAATTCAAGAAAGGCTCAATATTCATACACTATGGTAAGAGGTACGTAAGACTTCTGATGTAAAACTCGTGAATTATGTTCAACATGTATCCCCTTTGTCTACTTGGCTTCCTCCAATTCATCAAACAAAAAGTGTATTCAAAGTGGCAAACGTGTCAATCTACTCGTATACTAAAGTGGATGAAAAAAGTATATGTGCGCGCGTGTACATCATTTAATTTTAACCTCATTGACACAATGATTGAGAGAGATCCGTCTCTTTTGATGAAGAATCTGAAACCATTAATAATGATTCATTAATTAAATAATATAATAAACAAATTAAAGATAAGATTTGGGGTGGATTTAATTTGTTAGTGATGGAGAATGAATTATTTTGTGACACTTGTGGTTGGTAATGTGCCTTCTAATGAGATTCAGAGAAACAATGTGGCTTTGATTTTTATTAGGGAAAATTATCTAGAGGTCCCAAATAATAGAATTAACTATAAAACGACCTCAAAGATTCACAAAATTATCATAAGATCCCATGAGTAGCTGTTGAAGTTGTTAATAAATGCTAGTAAGGTTGTTAACGATAACCTTAGCCACTACTCTTGGGACCTTATGGTAATTTTGTGAATCTTTGGGATCATTTTATGGTTAATTCTGTTGCTTAGAACTTTTGGGTAATTTTCCCTTTTTATTACCTTTTTTACTTTTCCAAAAATGGCATATCAATAAATGGAAATTTAGATGCCATCGGTAAAATTGTTGCCAGGTAGGCTCTTTCTAATGGGATGATTATGTGGCAGGCATTCATCATTATATGGACTGTATAAATAAAAATTCATCATTATATGGAATGATCGTAATTATGTATTCCACTTGGAAGCTCCCAAATGAATCAATCAATGACATGTCATACTCCATTTTTACCTTTTTTTTACTGTAAAAGTGTTTTAAGACTTGAGAAGCAATCATGTATCCCTTTTTTTAATACGCATCTATATAGAGTTTTAAATGAAATGTACTGTTATGACTTAAGAGTAGGAAAAATTGTTGAAAAATCTTCTCTTGGAAAATTTATTTTCAAGGTATAATTTAGAGCATCCCCAGATTACTCTAAACTTAAGACTAATCTCTACTAAACTGAGTGTTAATGTTAAGGCCATCCCGATGAACATGATTCCCGGTATTCGAACTTGTAAAATCCCATTACAGAAGGTGAGATTGTTTATCATCTTAACCAATTTGCTGGTTGCAAACTTTATAATCTCAATGTACATGAAATTATATGTTTGCGAACTCCGTTGGGGGAGAGGAATTCTGTTGGAAGAAAAGAGTTTACGGATTTCTAGATGGTTTCTATGGGTTTCGAGATGTTTTCACGGATTTCAAGATAGTTTTGTCTCAACTTGTCTGTACCGTTGGGAGAACAAAATTCTCAAACAAGAACTAATCTTCATCCGTGTGTGATCCGTGTTCAACTATGCGCAACTTAAACAGAAGGTATTTACGTACTCACAACCAAAAAAAAGTTGCATTTGCTCAAACACCTAAATCTTACAATACCACTTAAAAATATTATATTCGTATACTTTGTGCTAATATTAATTAAATATACAGCATTCGACAGTGTTATAGTAACCGCATGTAAAGGTCTGAAATACCTTGGAATCATCCTAGTTTCGTGATAAAATTTTATAAATGATAGTAATTAGCTTATGTTTTAGACTTTATTATCAATAAGCATGATGATTAATGCAATATCTAATTTGTAAAGAGCCTTAAAAGCCAATCATGCCATAGGCCCTTAGCACTTTTTTTGGAAAAAAATAACAAATATAGAAAATGTTGATGATATAATTACTATAAATTACTTAAATACGTACAAGAAAAAGACAATTTGAAGTTATATGGTTTTTTGGCCCTTTGAAGTTATAATAAACCTTTCTAAACTTTTATAGTGACTATAAGTTTAAGGAGTTTATCAGCGTATTAATTACTCAATATTTAAAAGAATTACATGCATAAGAAAATAAAGTTTAAGAGGTATGAAATTAATTGGTTTGGTGTTATCTAGACTTAAAAGCTTAGGAGTTTATTATTAAGTTCTCAAGGGTAAGGGGAATGACTTGTGCATAGTTTCAAATTTTTCAGGAAAGTTATATGTAATTCAACCTAATTATTTTCATGGATCTTGACATTAATTTTTGAAAAAACAATTATATTTTTGATGAATAATTCTTAAATTTTTTCAAGTTAAAGGGCCCTGAAAACTATATTCATTTTTTAAGGTAAAAATGATCAGTCACTCATTATTGAGCTTACTATTTGACGATAATTTTTTTAAAGCTAGTACTGAATTTTTTTTTAAAAAAAATCTAACAATAAATACCTTGATGAAATTAGATTAGTGCCGTCTTTAAAAATAAGTGCAATTTTTAATATCTTCCAATTTACACCTAACTTGCCCTTCTCTCATTTATATAAACTACTGCAAGGATATTGCGAGGGTAGAGATAAGTATGGCTTCACCACAAATAAATTCTTACATATCGTTTGTCATAACTTGTTGATCAAATCTTGAACACTACATCCTTAATGGACTTTCTATGGTTATTTTTTTTTAAGGTAGTGAGTGTCACTTTGTTTCCTTCTTTTGTTTTTGTTTGTCTTTTCTGTTTTTATTTCTAGCTTGTATAAAAAAAACTTGTAGATCAAAATTAAAATACCACAGATGTATAAAGTATTTAAACAATTTGTTTGGCAGAAAGGCAACTTAAAGTTGTAAGGAAAAAAAGAAATAAATAAGAAGTAATTGATCATCTCATACAGTACACATTAAAATATTTGCACATAATACGAGGTAATTAGTTATTTCAACATTTTGTTTTCTTTCTGAATACGTTTATTTTAATTGCGTATAAAATATTAGATATGAATTGTACTAATCATACTTTACGGATAATTCTGTATTCTATGGATTTTTATGGGGTCTCTAAACATGTGCGTGCCCTTACTTATAAGGATGATTTGAGTGACAAAATGAAATCACACTTCATTTTGCTGCCTTCAAATGGTTTTCAAGACTGGTATTCCCACTTTAAATTAAGATATTGCATTCCAGTGAAAAAATTCTCATACAAATGTTCTTGGTATGAAGATATTGCATTCCAACGTTTGTTTGGAAACATTTATTTACTTTCTAAAAGTAAATTTAATAGTGTTTTTCCGTAAAATAAGATAATCTCCTCCATATATTTACATTGGCTTGCGTAAAACTACTTCTTTACTGTGTTCCCAAACAGACACATTGAAAATAAGTAAATAAATATCTTAACAAAATGGACTTCAGCAGTTTAAGCGTAAGATCTTAATTTGGATCCCTCAAAAAAACTATTTTTAAAAGAGCTACGGCAATTAGGTTTAACAATATTTAAATTTGATTTGGTAAGATAATCGTATAAAAAGGAAGGTAAATAAATTATCTACTTCAAGTTAATTTAAACAGAAATGATCCATTCAGTTAGACTATATATCCTTGTATATATATGAAATGGTTTTCTTAACCTTCATTGATCAATTTTAATTTTTTTCACTGCAAACAATTGAATAAAAGGGAATTTTTCTTATATAACTACATAAATCAAATCTGAAGAGATGCTTCCTTCAACATATTAAAGTTTCCATCAGATAATTCATTGAGAATATATCTCCAAACCCCCATAAATAATGAGGCTCCCCGCAGGCTTCTCAGTACTTTTATGCATATATGAAGATGATTCTCCAGCTTGGAATCCAAACACAAATCAACACATATACTAGGTTTGGTACTAAACTTGCAAATTAATTATTAATTTCTATATATGATGATGAGATAGGAGAGAGACCAGGCAGATGCAAAGAGAACCACTGAGAAAAACAAGTCCAATTGCACCACAAGCTAAACCCATAGTCTCTGCAATTTCTGATATCATAGCTTCCCTCTTCTGCTCATAGCTTCGCTTATAATTCCAACCTCTTGCTTTACTCATCATCACAACCATCTCCTTCTTCTTCACTTTCTCTATTCTCTCTCTCAAAACCTTCATGTTTGCATCCACAATATTATTATTCGCAGGCTCACCTGCAAAAACACATCAGAAATAAGACAAGTTATATATATAGAAACATGTCTCTCATCAAGAACTGAAGATTGAATCTGATGATTTACCATTATTGTCTCCGAACTTCTGGGCTTTCATTTTTGGGGTAGCGGTGGAAGAGCTTATGCAGTCAAAAGGCTTGGTTTAAGCTGCAGAAAGTTGATAGGGCCGGAGCAATATCCAAGAATGGTTTTGCTGGAACATCATGGTATGCTTCTATATTTATAATCACGCGCTTACCTTGAAACATGATAAGTTTTTGGATATATAATAAATAGGTACATCAAATCATTTTGAAAAACATGTACGTCGCAGCAAATTTAAAGGTAAACTGTATCTGATTTATAAATAGTAAAAAAATAGTTAAATAGTTATTTGTAAAAATCTTAAAAGTATCTTTTTTAACCATTTCTATTAGAAATACTCCTTACAAAAAAATAATTAGGGATTGTTTATAGGGAAAATGTAAATTTAAGAGAAAAATATATTGAAATATTATATTTAAGATTAAAGTAAACTTACTTATTAACTCATCATATATTTAGAATTGGATGGACTAATTTTTAAACTCACCATCCATCCATCAGCTATTAATCTAAATAAATGTACTGATTATGATTTTTAGTGTTTAAGTTTTTTATGATTCACCTGATTTGTTTCTTTCATAAATCTAGTTTCCATTAGTATCAGATGAAGGTCAGCAAATATAAATGTGCATATTATTACAATAATATGCATATAAAATAGTTTAAATAATATTTAAGAATATATTGAATGTGATGATGAACAACAAACTCTAATAATTATACATTCCATTATAGTTGAAAATATTGTTTATCTAATATATAATTGTAGATCCATATATAATTATACCCGAATACAATTTTTTTATTATTCCATTTATATTTTATTTATGAAGTCCAATGTAGAAGTGCAACCATCAAAAAATTCTGATAAGAAGCGAGTAACATTAACCTATTATCGGGTCCGTTTGGAAATGAGGTAGAGAAGTACTTTTACGCAAGCCGATGTAAATATGTGAAGGATGTTATCTTGTTTTACGGAAAACATTGTTGCACGTGCTTTTAACTATCCTCAACACTTTACCAAACAAACTGATCATCTATTCCATTTAAACTTATCATTGTTAGAATCTTTATATGATTAAATTCCTATTTTAAAATCTCATAGTCATTCCTTTAGTTTGATTTTGGCCTTAAGAACAAAAAAAAAAAAAAAGAGGAAGGAGAAGTGGGAAGAAAGAAATAATAGTAATTTATAAGTTTAAGCTATGACGTGACATCATGTGATTAAAGATTATAATATGAAACAAAGAAATGAAAAATTAAAAGAGCCCACATGAGCTTATGATTGTGATGCCTTTGATGAAGGATTTTAATAAGTTCAAAAGGAACCCAGGTGTCCCATTAATCTTCAATACACATGGCACCACTTATTGGCTTTATTTAAGGATTGTGATTAAGTCCCAAAAACGAAAGAGATAGAGACACGTAGATGCGTGAATATTACTCCTAACACAGGGGAAGGGGGGAGCGATTCAGATCCTAAAAAGTTTCAGATTTTTAAAATATGATTTGATACAGTTTATTTCATACTTTTGAAACGATTGAGATTGTATTTTGATGACAAGTGTACTTAGATTTGAGTGTTTTATTTATCACTACCAGAAAAATGTCATTTATCTATTGTTAAATGGTTATTTTCCATCGTTGAAGCGAGGGTTGTTGATATTTTTTTTATAAATCTGATGAAAATAACCATTTAGCAATGGATTTTTCCGTCGTTAAATAACATTTTTCTGATTATGTATTTTTGAGAATTAAATTTGATCTCTAGTCGGTTTCATGATACTTTTGAAAGTGTTGAGATTGTATTTTGCAAGTGTACTTGGATTTGAGTGTTCTCTGTTTTTTTTAAGGTAACATGGATTTGAGTGTTCTATTCTAACTAGGTTTTGAATATGTTTTGAGAATTTACAGTCTATAAAGGATGTTATGGATTATAAAGTATGTTTTGAGTGTTACTATGTAGGTTATAGTAATCTTAATTTGTGTCACAAAGAATCGCATCTACCAATAACTCTTGGAGAAGAATAAATAAGGACTCTTGAGTTGAACTTTCTTCACTTTTGGGTTAGAATTCTTCTATGGTGACACTGGTTACAAGGAGACAAGAGGATGACTAAGTGCTTATTTGGGAACAATGTTTCTGAAATCCGCAAAATACTTCGGAATCTGTAATCTCCTTTCTCTCAGCGGAATTCCCAAACACACCCTAATGAATTATAAAACCCTAATGAATTATAAAAGGAGACTAACTAATGATGTGAACATTCGAATTTGATGGAGTTTATGTGTATGCACGTATTTTTGAAAAATGGTTATACCTAACTAATTAGATTGATGATATTTGGATCTAATTAACTGATCAAATTGTCATGTAAAAAATAATATCAATATATGTAATTATTATCTTCTCACTTTCAGGAAAATTTGATAAGGGGAGGGGAAGGTAATAGTACCTTTTACATGGAAAAAAAATATAGCACCTAGTCAACGGTCAACTGACAATTAATGTTTTCATTATTTTTTTGGAGCAAACTATACGTTGAAATTACACAACTCTTCTGGGTCGACTATATACACAAAATATATATATATACCCTCTTTTGAAAAATTCTACTGAAATTTCACAAAATCTTATTCTTTATCTTCAAATCTTACTTTCATATTCTTAACAAGTAAAGAATAAAGTACACAAATCTCTAATAGATTTTAATTACTTGAATCACATAGGCTATTTTTATTTTTCAATTATATTTCTGCGTGCGCATTCCCAATTCAAATTTGATAATGGTCAGCAAAAAAATACTTGTGTATATTATTCAAGAATAATTTTTTTGTATATTTAATAAAATTGAGAGAAAGTTTATGCAAATGTTTTACTTGTTTTAGAGAAATTTTATGCAAATGTTTTACTTGTTTTAGAGCAATTAAAAAGGTGTGATATTAGCGCATGTTTGGAATTTTTTCTAACGATGGATGTAAGCCAAGACAAAAAGTATTTCAAAACCCGTAAAAGGTATCTCGTAATCCGTAAAATAATCTTAAAATCCATAAAATCATTTTGGAATCCGTAAACTCATTTCTCCTAACGGATTCTCAAACACACACTAAATATAAAGAATAATAGTATATATAACTTAAAAACTTTAGCGGAACCTTCTTGACGACCAATAAGCAAGACTTGATACCTCTTTTGAGTACGCTACGAGTTGAGTCTTCCATGGATATTACGAGTGTCTATGTGAATTCCTTTTATTCGGTGAAGATAACAAAAAGTAATAAAAAATCTATGCTCTTTCAATAAAATTTAATATACTTTTTTCTCTTTGTACCACATAAAAAAGTTCTTATTTATTTGCCATCATTAAAAAAAAAAATCAAACCAAACAATGTTTTCAATCTACGGGTATTACAGGTATCATTCATCATTACAGCACCAAGTCTAGTGTGGTAGCTAAACAATTGATTCATCTAGAACAAGATAATGCTGGTTCTTCCTCTATAGTCTCCAACATGGGCCTCCTTGACCTACAACACTTCGCCCTATACTGAAACCCTAAGTCAACTTCCTCTAAACTCAACCTAGGATTATTTCTCCTCTCAACCACCACTTCTTTAAGCGATTGATAATCTCCACCGCTACAGTTCTCCAGTAGAACCTGGACCCTAGCCGCACGGCGGCGGCCACCACAGTTCAACCTCTTAACCACCAGGCCATATCGGCGGCAGTGAGCACCGTGTTGGCCCGTCTCATGTGGAAGAAGACATAGACGTTACCGAGCTCCAAGTCGTCGTGGGCAGCGAGAGGAGAAAACCTACGAGCGATGTGAAGAGAGCGAGAGTTGACCAGAAAATGGTTGGGACACTCAAACATGAGCTCTGCAACACTCACGGGTTC
The DNA here is from genome assembly GCA_025593235.1 of Vachellia pachyceras. Taxonomy (NCBI): domain Eukaryota; kingdom Viridiplantae; phylum Streptophyta; class Magnoliopsida; order Fabales; family Fabaceae; genus Vachellia; species Vachellia pachyceras. Next base: position 10,438 of record JANTPZ010012981.1, read on the forward strand.
TCTATACAGCTTCACTTGACCTGTGGGGAAGATTACCCTCGCAGCCTTATCTTGAGTGTTCTTCGTCATCAAAACAGGAACGCACACGAACGTGCATGAGATATAATTGCCCATTGATCAGAAAAATTGAGATTTTTTTGGGTGGAACCTGGAAGTGCTCTCTGCAAGTGAAGGTCAGGGATATATGTGTATATATGAAGAGTTGATGGAGATCAGTGAGTGAATTTGGAATCGAACAACACGTTGGCGGGGTCAAATCTGTGTTGACTGCATCGTGGACTGCGTAAATTGTGGTATTAGTTGAATTCACACACTGGACTGGAAAGATGGAGGTGTTGAATTTTCTCTTGGGACTCGTTATTGAAGCTTTCCTCGTCAGCTGGCGAAGTTGAAAATTCTACAGTAACCAATGGTAGTTATAATTAATATTATGCTTTAATTTTCCTTCTGACTTGGTTTTATTTGTAACTTGCTTTTTGGTTTCAGGCACCAAAATTAAAAACTTGTCACTCTCGTTCCAATTTTATTGGGTATAATCTCTTACGTTGCGGTAAACTTACGTTTAGATTTTAGTATAAACATGTTTCTATGTTTAATATATATTCAACAATACCTTTAATATAAGCAGTGGCAGGATCTAGCTTAGGGATGCAAATCATTTTTTTAATAGCGGGTTTAAGATAAATGAGAATTATTCTTATTATATTTTTAGAAAAATGTGATTAAAAATTTAATGAATTCAAACACTACTACAAAAAGTACTTTTTACGCTCTATTTTTAACCCAATTAACACCTTTTCTCAAGGGGTGTATATGTGAGGGGAGTAGAAAGGTAGGGCATACGGCGCACTATATTATAAAAGACGCTATAGGTAACCTTAAGGCGCCCTATATTGAAATATAGGGCGCCGTAGGGTTTTTTTTTTTTAAAAAACGGAGGAGGTCGTAATTCCTGTGGATTGAACCGGCCAGAGAGTTCTCCACGGGGAGAACAGCTCGATCGGCAATCTCAGATAAACTGAACCATTATAGATGGACAAGAAAGAACGAGTACCCTACTCATAATTTAGTAGGTGTCTGATGATTCTCTTCCACCAAATTAAGTGCAAAAAAACAAAAGCTGAGCAATTGCCGCATAGTAGACAGGAGACTTGAGAGAGTATTCGGTGAAACGTTGGGATATGGAAGCTACTTCTTTCAGGTGAATTCCAAACACATTGTACAAATGAAAAAGTATTGAAACAAGTCGAGAAGAGAGAGCATTGCCCATCTGATGCAAAGACTTTTAACATGTCAAAAAAAATTCCAAAAAAATTATTCAGAAGAACAAACTCAAACGCCAATACAGCAGCCTCCAATAAAATCACCTATTTCTGGTTCAACAAGTCAATCT